>BROG01000007.1:1415000-1682500 GCA_030159075.1 Atrina japonica
ATTATTTTTGTCTGATATTGATAATTAATGTCCGTGTTGATAACATCTTCAAATGTTAATTTCAATCATGGCATTCTGGTGCTCCAGATTGATACAATGTATATAGTATACGTATCTGTCTTAGCCTCAGTCAAGGTTGTGGGTGGGGCTATATGTACCTACTCTTCTTGCGACTCAGAGTCAGTGTTTTTGGTTTGGGTAACGACTTCATCGTCTGAAATCACTTTAATGGGGGAAATTTGTCTGTCCATAATAAATTGTCAGACTGTCAGTCATAAATCTTGATCAATATTTAATTTTAATTTTTGGATTGGATTTTGAGTATTCCAAAATGTTCATTTTTTGTTTGTTCACATATTGATAACTGTGCTTTCCCTTTCGGGTTTCCATATTGAATATACATGTAAGTAGTACAGCTATAACTATTTTACCCCTGAATATTTAAGTAGAATGCTCTTTCTGTTGTTTATAACCAGTCTATTATGGTCTGTAGGGTTGACAGGGTTAATTTTCTAAATTTGCAATCCTTATGATCCATCCTTTCAGATGGCACCATGACCTTTGACCTAGCAACCCAGATATATAATACCATTTGACCTACTTCTTAGTCAAAATTTCAGATACAATGTTGCCACCAGCGATCTATGTTGTCTTCTGACAACTCCTGTTTCACATACAAAATGTTCATGTACAGCAATGATGAGTGTGGCTGATCTGAAGTGTACATGTATGCTCATTACTCCATTATACATGTACATGTACCTGGTCTCATCTCAAGTTTTGTAAATGGTCAGTGTTAAAGGGGCATTACCTGTGTTTTTGTCAAAATTTTTCTTTTCCTTTTTACTACATAGATTGGTATACAGTAACAGAAAAAAAAGAGATATACACAGGCATAAAAAAATCTTAAATTCCTATATCAGACATTTTGAAATAATAAAAAAAAATACTGGTCAACCGGACCAGTGAATAAAGGAATTTCTCTGGTCAAAGAAAAATTTTTACTGGTCTGTATATATACACAGTTGAAATGGAAAATTACTGGTCATTTGGACCAGTTATCAGATACATTTCACCAGACGTTTGTAAAATTCACCGGTTTTTCTGGTAAGACTGGTGAATTTAAAAAAAACCTCTGCTATATATCTTGTGAAAATCGCTTGAGAAACCCAGGTTTGTCACTTTTTCATTTGCTGTTGATTAACTCAACCATTACAATTTGTATATGAATACCACACTGGACTTGACCATATTTTCACAAAATATACAGGAATATTATTTTCACAAAATATACAGGAATATAAGATATTTCATGTCTTTGTATAGCTCTTATTTTTTATTGTACATAAAGTACAAATAGTAAAATCAGAAAAAAATTGAATTATTTTTTTATTGGTAAACACAGCTAATGCCCCTTAAATATCTACCTACATACTTCTATTTACAATTAAGTATATATGATTTATACTTCCTTTTCAAGTCAAAAGTTTCATATTCATAGTGTGTCTATGTTTCATTTTTTTTCAAGTCATTTAACATTTGTTTATTTTCTTTCTCATGATTTTATTTTCAGATGTAAACGAAAATGAAGCATTTGATCCTCCATTTAATTCTCTGGCAGACTGGATGTCATCGAGATGCAATATTGGTAGATATCAAATGATACATTATAATGTTTACAAAGTAGACTAAAAGTTTGTGTAAATATTGAATAATGCAGTCGTTGATAAGATGTTTGAAAGTGAAAAGTTACTTATAGTAGCTACGTCAAATGATACAGTAGGGCTGTAATGTTAGGAAATGGAATGTTGTGGTTCTAATTGATCTGTTGCGAAAGGCTCGACATGGCACAATTTTGCAGACTTTTCCATTACATGCATTATGACGTCACAATTAAATGGCCCATCAAACATCTGTGCGGTTATGACATAACAATAGAATGATGTCAAATTGCATGTCGAGAGCCACTTGTCGGACATTTGGCGATTGGTCAGTTCTGGGATTGTCTACCCAAAAGATTTTGTCAGTGGTAATGAATTTCCCCGTAAACAAAACATTTAGTATAAAAATGAAATTTTCTGGTTTGGTTTAAAATTTGAATGAAAAATGAATATTTATACCATAATCCTTCTCATTTAAAGATAAAAATTAAAGATTTGAAACAAATTTGGCAAGCCTTTTTGGTTCTACATGGGCAACTGCAAATCACATCTATTCCAATCTTCTTCATTTGATACCTAAATGAATAGAAGATATGATATGTTCCATTTTCAGAGCACCTGCTTAGTAGCAGTTGTGAACTTTGGAAATTGTTGTGCTGTTGTTTATATAAAATCCCTCATTAGCGTTTCCATGTTTATTTGTTTGTTGACAAGAAAACATTGTACAGTAATATATATTTGTGTTAGACATTCTTGGTTATATGACACAGAATCTTGGCCTTTCAGCTCACCTGAATTACTAAGTTGAAAGGGCTTATATGCTGTCACGTCGGTATACATATAAGATTGGTAGAGGTCAGGTTTACTTTCAACTATATATATATATATGCCTTATGATTCTCATACAGGAAATGCTTCATATGCTGGACCATGTCTTAGACTTAGTCTATTTTCAGTGTTGTGATCGAAAAGGTTCATGGGGCCTCCATCGCTGAGTGGTTAGAGCATCAGGCTTTAACCTATAAAGTCTCACACCAGTTGTCAATGTGACACTGCGTCTCTCTGGAACATAAGATGATTTTGTGAGAAAGTTGAGCAATTTACTCATGTTACTTGCAGAAGGCTGGTGGTCTGTTTCTGGGTACAGTGTAACTGGGTTCTCTCCTCCACCATTAAAAACTGGCCGCTACTATATGACTGAAAAATTGTTGAGTGTGGCGTAAAACACCAAAACACAAGAAACTAAAAAGAAGATTGGTTGGGGTCAGATTAATATTGTGACGTGAGATATTTCGGGTGAGATCAGTTTCATTATATTTTATTATTTTATGTTTTAATCTTCAGAAGATCACAATGATGTCTCCAGTGAAGAAAATTACCAGACACAACTCGAAGACCAGATAGATCCAACATTTTCCCATCACAGTAGCTATGAGGATTATTATAGGAGGGTCAAGCAAGAAATGGACGAGGCAGATGACAGTGTGGTACCAGATTAGTGTCTAGTTTCACCCTCAGGGCACCCCTAAATAAGATAATCATATTACATTTCAGATGAAATCTGTCACTGTGAAAATCTCTGAAGGAAATCACCAACCAATGAGAAAGAAACTTGACCAAGCTAGTGAGTGATTGGATGGACTGAGGCAGTATATACTCAAAAGATGATCCAATCAAGTTTCTTGAGTGAAACATTCAAATGACATTCAGAAATCCTTACAACTTTATGTTCAGAATTTCAATATTGACTTGAAATGAATGAAAATAGATTATTGAAAAAAAATATTTCACATGTGGGATGAGATATTTGTCTTTCATAGTGGTATAAGTTTTCCAGTGGTGCCATGGAATTTGAGGTATCGAGAGTCACCTGTATTATCTTTTATGGTGTTTGGTCATTTCGGTTTTACTTACAATTTTAATAATAAGCATATTTTTAGCCAGTTGCTATATTTTCATTGTTGTACAGTGGATTTACTCAGAGTATCTACTAGATCAGGGTTTTGTAGAAAGGGTTCGATCACAGATGACAACAGTTGACCCCTTTTTATTTTTATGGGGAATTTTCATGGTGTTTATACATTTTTATTTATATACACATGTACATTTTTCAATCATACTGAAAATGACCAGAATTATTTTACTGGTGCCTTTGTCATCACTTGGTTCTGAGCTATTTATTTACATGTCAGAATTGAATGGTATCTTAGCAACTCTCACCACAATCTATTGTTGCTTGTCATTATGTGTGAACAGCATTTTAACTCATGAACCCCTGAGAAACAATGGACTCTGCTGTAAATCAATGTATTAGACCAGTCCAAATGTGTTTCTAGGGGGGAATGAGTTTAACTTCTTCTCTGAAACCACCAGCTCATTTATCTTCAAAATTTAATATGGTGTTCAACCGGATTTTCGACAATCTAAGTATTTAGAATTTAAAGTGCAAAATTTTACTTTTTCTTCTGCATTTTGCTAGTGAACACTTCCAAAGTGTAACTTTGGATTGTATTTATGAGATTCAGGAAGTTAACACATATGATAAAAAGTACACCTTCAAGAACTTGCAGATCATTGAAATATGTTAGTGGTAAAAAAAAAAAACAGGTGGTAAACTGTATGTGAAATCCATAAGGTAAAAGGATAATAAAATTGTGAAAATTGAGACCTACGTCAGAGGGAGTGGTCATAGATAAGACAGAGACTCGCGTTACTGTCATGTCTTTTGCAATAAATGTTATATATTTCCATGCATGGAGATGTAGGGAAGGAATTAATACCATGTAAGAAACAATCATTCTGCAAAAGGTATGTTTTGAATCATGATGCTGGTTATTTTATCCGTTGCATCAAAATTTAATCAAAAACTTGCCAGATATTTTAACAACTTTTTAGCTAAATTTTGCAGCTGAGTAGAATATAAATTGTTAAAAGTCAATAAATCTGTGTAGTTATTTGGCAAAGGTTGGCTATCTTATCAATGAATGTGTCTTATTGTATATTTTACATAATATTTTTGACATTGAAATTAGAAACACTTTCTGTAAAATGTGAATTGGAACAATGTTTTTACTCAGTAAATTGATGGTGCAGCTTTAAACACAAAGGTAAATACTAAACAGGGATCTATTTTATGTATTGTAACGTGATATGGAGTAATCGTAACTTTCAATACATGTGATAAAATGCCATAGTAACTAAATTTCAATAAATGTTTTTGAATCGTGCAAATTTTTTTGTATTTTTTTTTTTCATTGTTATTCTTGGTATGTTGCTCAACCCAAATTTTGATTACATATAGGCTATAGCAGAATCTTGTTATGTCGAAATTGGATGATTCCAGTTATGTCAAAGTTGAACAGCTGGTCCCAATTTTGATTGATAGATACAATATGTTGATTAAAATTTTGGTTATCTCGAAATTTGGATATCTCGAAGTAATATTATAGGGGTGGTCCTGTGAACTTAGAGACAACGAGATGCCACTGTATTTACTGCTAAACATTTCGGGATTGTTAAAATTTTACACGGATTAAAGTGCAAGCATACTGCTTTTATTTGCGGGGGATTTAATTTTGCTATATTTGCGGTCTAAGAAAATACCTCAAAATTAAATACTTGTGATTATGATACCTTATACCTATGAAGTATCAGAAAGACAATACATTACCAATAAAAAGTTTTTACCAATCAAAATTAATTCATATGTAACCGGGCATTGTATAAAGGAATCACAAAATTTTATCAACTTTACATCAACTTCTATCACACTTAAAGCTGAACTAGGATCATAAAAAGCTTTTGATCTTTGAATAAAAAAAAATATGTTGAAAAAAAAATGTTTTGAAACATTCCCACTTCATCTCACCATACAGCAGACATTTTTGTAATTGTTTCTCTGGAAAATCAAGTCCCACAGCTGGTATAAAAGGTTGATTAGTTATAACGGTTGTCATTGTATATCTGTACTCGCAATGTGAAACGTGTGAAGTCCCAGAGGCTGAGTAAAACTCAAAGACTTAGTCTTACCTGTATTTTTCAACGAAAATAAACATCTGTGCCTCGAGAGAACTTTTCTGCAACGTACAATCAGCAACAAACAGAGAATGAATATTTCATCTATAATAAATCCAAAATTTATTCCATAACACTAAATATAAAGCACCTTCCAAAACAAAAACAAATCGATATGCTTCTTACTGTCATTCGGCCTCTGAGCAATGATTAAACTTCCGGTTTTTCGGAACACTTCTCCGTTTACCGAACGAAGAAACATGGCTCAATGACAGTAGGAAGCGGACCGCTTTGTTTTTGTTTGGAAGAAAGCAGTCTATTTTCCAAGAATATAAAATGGTAAAATGTGATTCCATGTATTACTGTAGCTCTGATATTTGTTATGCTGAAAACTAGTCTCTAACCCCTGGTGTGATTCAATTTAGACTTATGTTTGTAAGTAAGTGCCAATGAACCTTGGTAGACCTATACTACAGTTGAACCTGCTTAAGCAATTATCTGTGTATAAAGACCACCTGGTCACAAAGACCGTTTTTTGCTATTCCCAATAGTATCATCTGTGTACAAATCAACCTCAATATAAAGACCCCCTCCCAATAAAGACTAGTTTTGTTGTGTCCTCTATATAAAGACTGGCTTTCATGTGTCCCTAAGGGGGTCATTATATACAAGTTTCACTGTACCCTTTTTCAGTCTTGGATACATTGTATATCCTGGTAGTGGGAATCTAACCTAGGATCTTCTGCTTGCAAAGCAAAACATCTTGAGATAGAGTCATTCTTCCAAATCATCATTTGTAGCTGAAGTGTCACATAGTTTGACATATGCTAAAGACTCTTGCCAAGTAAGGATCTTTTATTAACCTATACTTGCCATCTCCAAAAAAAAAAGGTCACGTAAAACTGCAACAATGAGAAATCAATACTTTTAATAACATTTTTATTCTTTAACGAATATGTACATATTACAACAATATTAACATTATATAACATATAACATTCATATGATAGGATATCACAGTCCTGAGGAAATGTATTACTTGTGTAAAAGATAAAATTAAAAATTCTCTATAACAGAATATCGTGTGTTGGGCCAACATTTAATTTTTGCTTTAACTTCTATTTTTGGTTATAACTTGTTTAACTCTTCAACCCCTGAAAAACAATGGACTTTTCTGTAAATCAATGATGTGGGCCAGTCCAAAATGTGTCTTTAGGGGTGAACGAGTTACCTGAACATGATTACTTTGATTCAGATTAGTATTAATTACTAGACAGTCTGTAGTTTGACATATTTCTGCATGGGTTTGATAAAGAGAAACATTTTATAATAGATAAAGTGATAAATCCAATTTCCTTTTTTAAATTTTGTGAAAGAAGACTGTTATAGGTATGATATGGTTTATTGCAAGATGGTTATCATAGATGATAATGAAGTCTTTGTACATTTCTAGCTATCCAATCAAAATCTTGATCTCAGAACCATGGAAAAAGCTAAAAATTTTGTTCGAAATAAGAATTTCGAATTTATATGTTACATTTGCCAGTATACATAGAGTACCATATATCCTCACACAAAATGATTATTTTTTTTTATCAAATTTTAATTACCTTTCAAGGATGAATTTATTAAGTAAGAGATTTGTGCTTTAGTAGGCTGAAATTTGTGATCACACGAGACAAATGTCTTCTATCTACAATGAAGGAAACACATTAGAATCTGGCATCTTGACTCATTCACCCCTAAAGACACATTTGGACTTGCCTAAATCATTGATTTACAGAAGAGTTCATTGTTTTTCAGGGGTTGATAAGTTAATATACTATATACATTTTATTGCTAAAGGGCAGTCTTACTATATCTTCTACATAATGAACCAAAATATTTCAGACTTATTTCTGATATGTATTCTGCATAATTCCCCCTAAAAATCATTTTTCTTTCACACTTCAGAAGACATCTTTATTGAAAGCAGAGTCACATATGTTTACATTTATAAAACTTTAGTCTGATGTGTATAAATACATTATAGTGATGCCAAGGTAAACAAAATAATTTGCATATTGTGTTTCTTGTACTTATAAGTAATGCATGGCGAATAGAAAAAACAAACAAACAAAAAACAGTATACATGTACATTCATTTTATACACAAATCATTTTTCAATTTCAAACAAAAGAAATTTCATTCACCATGGAAAGAAAAATTTACTAACTACATTTTCTTGGGAATGTTCATGTCACATGACCTTAAGTATACAGCACGGTGCCAAAAATGTCCAATGTCCAAAAAACAAAATGATGTTGTTGTTTTTTATTGGGGACATATTTTTTGCACTGTGATGTAGTTTACATATATAGATAGTCCATGTGAGCTGTCTTCTTTACTAAGGAAAGAGGAGATATCTTGTTAAGCATAATCGGAATTTCACAGGCAAGAGTTGGAGAAATACTTTTCATTTCCTCCATATCAATATACATACAATGTATATGCTGATACAGTGGAACCTCGCTATTAAGACCACCTATCTGACTGACTCAAACTGGTCTGATTAATGAGTATGTTCTCTTAAGTGAGGTTCTGTGTTTATTAAATATTTATCAAGGAACTGAAAACCTGCGGTCTGAAATGTCAGGGTATCTCCTAAGCGACATGGTCTTTAGGCATGGTTCCACTGTATTTTGGCCAAAATATTCACTTCAAATGTGTTTACAATAAAACTTAACATTATTGTAAGTTTCAAGGAATTTGAGATTAAAATAATGTATAAAAGATACCTATCTGTATCGCACACCTAGTACATTAACACGCCCACAATGCATTCGTTAAAGTTTATTCCTGTTAGATAAATTTCACTGTTACTAACATGTGGATTATGACGTGAAGTTCATCTCATGCTTGTCATATGTCCAGTACAATGGTTCACATAATGGTTTATCAAGTGTCTGTTACCACAGTTAAATTGTGGTTAATCAATTATCTAGTACATACTGTACATGTACCATGGTTCACAGTGGTTTGTCATGTGTCTAGTACTGTTTCACAATCACATTTGTCTAGTACCATGGTTGAAATAGTGGTATGTCAAGTCCCTAGTACCATGGTTGAAATAGTGGTATGTCAAGTCCCTAGTACCATGGTTGAAATAGTGGTATGTCAAGTCCCTAGTACCATGGTTGAAATAGTGGTATGTCAAGTCCCTAGTACCATGGTTGAAATAGTGGTATGTCAAGTCCCTAGTACCATGGTTGAAATAGTGGTATGTGAAGTCCCTAGTACCATGGTTGAAATAGTGGTTTGTCATGTCCCTAGTACCATGGTTGAAATAGTGGTATGTCAAGTCCCTAGTACCATGGTTAAAATAGTGGTTTATCATGTGTCTAGTACCATGGTTAAAATAGTGGTATGTCAAGTCCCTAGTACCATGGTTAAAATAGTGGTTTATCATGTCCCTAGTACCATGGTTAAATAGTGGTTTGTCATGTGTCTAGTACCATGGTTAAAATAGTGCTTTATCATGTGTCTTGTTCCATGGTTAAAATAGTGGTATGTCATGTCCCTAGTACCATGGCTGAAAAAGTGGTTTATCATGTGTCTAGTACCATGGTTAAAATAGTGGTTTATCATTTGTCTAGTACCATGGTTAAAATAGTGATATGTCATGTCCCTAGTACCATGGCTGAAAAAGTGGTTTATCATGTCCCTAGTACCATGGTTAAAATAGTGGTTTGTCATGTCCCTAGTACCATGGTTAAAATAGTGGTTTATCTTGTCCCTAGTACCATGGATAAAATAGTGGTTTGTCATGTGTCTAGTACCATGGTTACAATAGTGGTTTGTCATGTCCCCAGTACCATGGTTAAAATGATGGTTTATCTTGTGTCTAGTACCATGGTAAAAATAGTGGTTTGTCATGTCCCTAGTACCATGGATAAAAATAGTGGTATATCTTGTCCCTAGTACCATGGTTAAAATAGTGGTATATCTTGTCCCTAGTACCATGGTTAAAATAGTGGTTTATCATCTGTCTAGTACCATGGTTAAAACAGTGGTTTGTCATGTTTCAAGTTGCATGGTTAAAATAGTGGTTTATCATCTGTCTAGTAACATGGTTAAAATAGTGGTTTGTCATGTTCCTAGTACCATGGTTAAAATAGTGGTTTATCATGTCCCTAGTACCATGGTTAAAATAGCGGTTTATCTTGTCCCTAGTACCATGGTTAAAATAGTGGTTTGTCATGTCCCTAGTACCATGGTTACAATAGTGGTATATCTTGTCCCTAGTACCATGGTTAAAATAGTGGTTTGTCATGTGTCTAGTACCATGGTTAAAATAGTGGTTTGTCATGTCCCTAGTACCATGGTTAAAATAGTGGTTTATCATGTGTCTAGTACCATGGTTAAAATAATGGTATATCATCTGTCCCTAGTACCATGGTTAAAATAGTGGTTTATCATGTGTCTAGTACCATGGTTAAAATAGTGGTTTATTATGTCTAGTACCATGGTTAAAATAGTGGTATATCATGTCCCTTGTACCATGGTTAAAATAGTGGTTTACCATGTGTCTAGTACCATGGTTAAAATAGTGGTTTGTCATATCCCTAGTACCATGGTTAAAATAGTGTTTGTCATGTCCCTAGTACCATGGTTGAAAATAGCCCCTTTGTACTGTCCCTAGTACCATGGTTAAAATGTGTGGTATACCATGGTAGCTAGTACCATGGTTAACAAAATGTAGTTTGTACATGGTCCCTAGTACCATGGTTTAAAAATAGTGTCTTGTCATGTGTCTATTGTACCATTGTTAAAATATATGGTTTGTCCATGTCCTGATTACCAATGTGTTAAAATAGTGGCCAGACTGGTGTAACAATGTCCCTTGTACCATGGTGGCCATAGTGGTTTAACAATATGTCATGTACCATGGTAGCCATAATGGTATAACAATTGTCCCTAGTACCATGTTAAAATACTGGTTTAACATCTGTATCTAGTACCATGGTTAAAGATAGTGGTTTAACATATCCCTAGTACCATGATAAAATAGTGGTTTAACAATATCCCTAGTACCATGGTAGCCAATAGTGGTTTGTCATGTGTCTAGTACCATGGTTAAAATAGTGGTTTCTCATCTGGTCTAGTAATATGGTTAAATAGTGGTTTATCATGTCTAGTTCCATGGTTAAAATAGTGGTTTATCATCTGTATAGTACCACGGTAAAAAAGTGGTATATCAATATATCTGGTACCATGATAATAGTGGTTTATCAATCTGTCTATGTACCATGGTAAAATAGTGGTTAATCATGTTCCTAGTACCATGGTTTAGCCAGAGTGGTTTAACAATATGTGTGTACCACTGTACCAGACTGGTTTAAAAATAGTATATTTACCATGTGTCTAGTACCATGGTCCAAATAGTGAGTCATAGTGTATCAAGTACCAAGTTTGCCAGAAAGTATAATCATGTGTTTTATACCCTGGATGAATCTAGCCCCTTAATACTATGATAGTAAGACTGGTTGATCAATGTGTCTAGTTACCATGGTAGCCAGACTCGTTTAACAATATGTCTTGTACCATGGTGACCAGACTGGTTTAACAATATGTCTTGTACCATGGTCATGATTGTGGCCAGACTGGTTTAACAATATATCTAGTACCATTATAGCCAGACTGGTTTAACAATATGTCTTGTACCATGGTAGCCAGACTGGTTTAACAATATATCTAGTACCATGATAGCCAGACTGATTTAACAATATGTCATGAACCATTGTGGCCAGACTGGTTTAACAATATGTCTTGTACCATGGTGGCCAGACTGGTTTAACAATATGTCATGTACCACTGGTAGCCAGACTGGTTTAACAATATATCTAGTACCATGATAGCCAGACTGGTTTAACAATATATCTAGTACCATGATAGCCAGACTGGTTTAACAATATATCTAGTACCATTATAGCCAGACTGGTTTAACAATATATCTAGTACCATTATAGCCAGACTGGTTTAACAATATGTCTTGCACCATGGTGATCAGATTGGTTTATCAGTTTGTCTAGTTCTGTGGTCTACATAGTGGTTTATAATGTGTCTAGTGCCATGGTAGACATTTATTTGTATATTTGGTTTTATTTGTAATCCCATGTACTTTAGTGCAATATCCAATAGGCATGGACTATTTTAAGTAGAACTATATGATTGCAAGTTCAATGTTCCAACGACAAATCACCAACAAGTGTTTTCATTAGGCCCACTGATTAGTGTTTTTGTAACAATATGTCAGTGAGGCATTAGATTTTACATGTAGATGGACATTGAAGTGATAGGGTTACCACTACAAAATTTGGTATTAATATAACAGACACAAAATGACCAATATCTACCCACACCTCGCATCCCGCTGATCAAAAGGCAAATGATGAAATATCCGATTCTATATCACAAGGAAATGACAACAGTTATAGTCCAGAGATCTGTGCTGAAATGCTGCTGGAAAATTCTCCGAAGAACTTGAATCGCCATTTTGTGAAAGTACAGTATGTAGCATAAAATATCTAACTTGAAATTTTGCTCATCATCTTAAATTCGCCCTCTCACCTAAGGGTTCAAAATGGCGAAAATTAAACAGGGATGAAAATTACACTCTGATGAAAATATTCAGGGAAATGGTATAAATATATACATGTATATACATATTTTTTGGCTGCACCAAACACACCCTCAATCTTTGACATCATTATAACTGTAATTTGATAAAGAAGCTTCTCTACACACTGGATTCCAACATGTTACTTGATGGTTGGACTAAAGTGAGATTGTCCTTTTGTTTTTTCTGTGCGTTCACGTTTTTTTCTTTCCTATCGGAGACAGATGCAGCAGATGTAGAAGTGAAGCTGTTTTCTTTAGCAAATTCAACAGAGATTTGAGTAGAATTCTTTTCTATATGATTTTTAGTGGGGGATTTATTTGTCTGCTCTAGATGAGGCTCCACATGGGAAGAATTTGTGTCTTTTTGACCCTCAAGAGCATTTGCGGTATCGTTTCTTTGAGAGTCAGTAGAGTTTTGTGTTGTACTATTCTCCTTATGAACGTCTTTGAGGGTTGGTGTCAAGTTTTCAGCCTTTTGTGAATTATTAGGAGTTTGATTTAAATTGTTTCCTTCATTAACCTCTGATGGGTCAGAAACTTTGTCTTTGTTAACCTCAACAGAGGGTAGGGGTGAACTTTTCCCTCTTTGAACCTGTACAGAAGAGGTATTTTCTTTGTCAATTTCTATGGGGACAGGTGTTAGAGTTTTCTCCTTGTCTGCAGGGGCAGGGGTCAAAGTTTTTTCCCTGTGAACCTCAACTGAACATGTCACCTGATTCTGAGGAGGAACACCGTTCATTCTGTTGACTTTAACAGATGAGGTCTTACTCTTCATCGATGTTTTTGTTTGAAAATTATCTGCACTGTTTAGAGGTTGCATCAATAATTCCTCATTACCATCAGAGTCACTTGAGTCATTATTCAGAACTGATCTAGATCTTTTAAACGTTTGAGGGATAAGTTGACTGTTTTTGACGTTTCTATTGTTACAAGCAACATTTTCATCTCCATTCCTCTCATCTTTATTCCCACAATTTATATTATCTTCAGTGCTGTTCTCTGGCAAGTTTCCTGTTGACTTTGAACCTTCAACACGGTTGAGAGCATGCTTCAATACCCAGCTGTGTGTTTCTTCTATCGTATCCATGACTCCCATGCTGATAATGGAGTCTTTGCTATCCTTGTTGCTGATTGTTTTTACTGTGCTATTTGATGGGCTTGCCGCTTTCACAAGTTGAACTCCTGCAAAGAATTATAAAAGGGAGCTGGTTATTAGTGATTTTTAACTGGAATTTATAAGCTATTTCCCCATGCAAAATAAGCATTGTTTTCCGCAAAAATATCATATATTTTCATGTGTCAAAATTTTTCTCAATTTTAGGAGGCAAGGGCACTTAAAAATTAGGGCAGAAAAATCTCTAGTCATGTATGGAAGATTGGAGGGTGTGCAGTTTGAGGGCATGCGTTTGCCTATAATTTGATACTGTTACTTATGACACACATGTAGGGCCGACTGTACAGTTGTTTTATTTCACGGGGCGAAAATTCTTTTCTTTCTTTTTCTTAAAAGAGGTATTAAGTTTTGCAAGAGATCTTTTCCAATTTCTTCCCCATCTCATGAAGGAGAACATTTTTGGCTAGCCTATTCTTTCTTCGCTACTAGTACATGACTTAATGAAACTTTTAACTTGCAAATTCTTCCCCCCTATATGACACTTATGAACTCAGTTTTACAAATGTTTTCATATAAGAATAAGATACGATTTCCTGTCACGCGGATCAGCTATATATTGATACATGATACATTTTCACTGGACCACGTTAATTTATGATGTAATTCACCATATTTTACACACTTCTGTTACCTGAGTCTGCACTTTCGTCACTATGATCGGGGCTAATGGCGTTGTTGTACTGTTTTAGAGGTATGTTTTCGCCTTCCTCTTCACCTTCCAGAATATCCCCCTCTGTATATTCGACTGTTAACATCTCGTCATAGAAGTCCTCAACCTCTTCATCTGTTGGCAATGCTTTCATTGGTTTCTATGGTAACAAAAGCGATAACATCACTTGTATTTTATGATTAATTTGCTGCATATAATGGTGGATCGAATATTTTTATATTTTGTTTTTTCAATTTTTGCGATTTCAATATTTTTGTGAAATATCCCAGAAATTGGAGAACCGCAGAAAGTACCTGTTATACAGTATTTGCATGTTGATGTTTTTTTTAACTTAATTATTATAGGATATGACTCATTATTACAACATTATTCATTGTTTGTTTGTTTATTGTTGTTTAACGTCCCACTCAAGAATCTTTCACTCATATGGAGATGTCACCAAATGCTGGTGAAGGGCTTCAAATTTTGGCCCATGCTCGACACTTACGGCCATTGAGCAGTGAGGGTTCTTTAATGTGCCGACACGGGACCTCAATTTTTACTGTCTCATCTGAAGGAAAGGAAACCAACCAACTGAGCCAGGCCGGCTCCAACATCATTCAATAAAATCAATAACATAAATAAGTTAATTATTAAACTACCTTCCCGACATTGTTGATTACAACATGGTTTTATTGACTAATTAATTTTTTTCATCAATCACAGACAAAAATTTTTCTTTGGTCCATAAAAGCATGTATCAACCTCATAAAATGGTTATGATTGCATATTACTGCAAATATATGAAAGACATTGTGCTACAGTGGAACCTGTCTTGAGAGACCACCCCATCTGCCATTGAAATAGTGTGGTCTCTCAAGACAGGGACTTATTTGCATTGTTTTCAAACCCTGACTTCTAGTTTGGCAAGTCACATGTAAACACCCAGATCATTATATTACAATACAAAGTGGTTTTCAAAATTTTCATCTCAGAAGACAGTTGGTCTTTTATAATAAGAATGGTTTCCCAAGACAGTTTCCACTGTATACAGATGTATAACAGTGAAACTTGTATATAAAGACCTCCTTAGGGACATAAGAAAAAAGAAAACCGGTCTTTATAGGGAGGTGGTCTTTATATAGAGGTTGATTTGTCCACAAATGGTACTATTGGGGACAGCAAAAAAACGGTCTTTGCGACCAGGTGGTCTTTATACACAGGTGGTCGCTAAAGCAAGTTTATTGTATAACACAAGTAATGGCAAATATACTGATCAATGTGTGAGTAACACTAACAAAAACTAAACAAAAGGTACAGAAATACGCCAGCATACCTTCTGGTTAAAATTCTGTTGTTTCTTAATTTTGGACTCGTTGTTGACGTTGTCATCATGAGGGTGATGAACTAATTTCTTCCCAATTTCAGATTCTGGGTTCAGCACCTGTGAGGATACTAACACTTAAGTCACCATGCATCGATAATGAATAACAGGCGTGGCGTTATTGTTTGAAAAGTCAATACTATGTCACTGTGAAAGGCCTCAAAAGTTAACTGCTGAATACACTGTACCTCTCAAAAAAATTTATGAATTTCAATCAACTGTTCATTAATGGTCAGAGTTATTGTTTTGGAGTAATCTAATGTAATACCTTGATAAATTCAACACAACAACATCAATTTAAAACAATATAGGTAAACCAGGAACCCATAACTCAACATTTTACAGTGCTGGTCTTAGATACTGCATAGGGCCTATACCTGGAATTAATTTTATGACAAAAAAAAAGGTGTGCACCTTTAATAGGTGACAAAGCTTTTAAAACAGTTTGGTGGTAATATTCAGTAAATAGAAAGATTTGATGTAAGAGAAAATAATATTTAAATTTTTATGAAATTTTGTGAAAGAGCACTCTTAATAAAAAAACAAATTACAATTGATTCCAAGAAATAATTTAGATTTTATTTATATCAGCTGTGATTTAACCTCAGAGATTATTCAAATTCTGTTAGCAATGGAATCATATAATTACATATAAATGATCTTTTTAGAGATATTTTCTGTGAAGTTATCTAGACACCTGCTGATTGATTTGTTTACTTACCTGTATAACTGTTCTAACCATCTTTGGAGTTTCACTATGTGTAGATTTAATTATCTCCTCCACTTCAGAGTTTCCTAAAGAATCATTGCTCTCTTTGCTGAGTTTGGCATTTTGTCGTAGTAGCCTCCTGAAAGAGATGAGAAAAGTTTGTGTCCAGAACTACGTCATTGTAATCTTCCAAGTGTTTATCAAACTTATTATGACATCACACCTATTGTGACATCACACCTACTTGACATCACACCTATTGTGATATTTCACTTATTGTGACATCGTAACTATTTGATGTCACACTAACTAGGACAGTATATTATGCCTCTTTGACACTACCTGATCACACCTATGTGACATCACACCACATTCATTGTGACATCATGCTATTTGACATCACCTGATCTATCCTGTATGATATCACACCTACTGTGACATCACACCTATCTGATGCTACCTGATCACACCTATATGACACCACATCTATTTTTACATCACTCATTGTGACATCATGCCTATTTAACATCCCCTGATCAATCCTATATTATACCACACCTATTGTGACATCAAAACTTTTATGACATCACACTCATTGTGACATCATGACTATTTGACATTACCTTATCACACCTAATGTGACATCACACCTATTGTGATATTACACTTACTGTGATATCACACCTATTGTGACATCACACTAATTATGACATCATGCCTATCTGACACTACCTGATCACATCTATATGACATCACTCATTTATTGTGACATCACACTCACACCTATATGACATCACATCGTGACATCATAACTATTTGTGACATCATACCTTTTGTGTCATATAAACTTTAATGTACAACTTTTAAGTTTTAATGTACATCTCAAAATATTTTAAAAACCAAAAAAAAAAAAAAGACACATTCTATCAATAGTGATACAGAAAACAATAAAACAGACAGAACCAGACTTGTATCCTACTCATAGTTTTTTCTGAAAGTCAGCAAGTTTAAATATTGATTACCAAAGACAAAAGTTTGGAGCAAAATTTTCTGTCACGGGGTGGACAGATATGAAAATCTACAAATCAACTTGATATGGCATGACAGTGTTTCATAAAAGAAAAAAAACCCATTTGTACTGGCAGAAGAAAGTGTAATACTTACTTAGCCTGTTTCTTCATATGTTTGTGTGCTTCTGGATATTCTGACATGGCCGCCTCAAAGTCGGCTTTGGAAAGGATAAATAAGTTGACGAACCCCTTTCCGCGCACGTCAGCAGTTCTTCTGTTGCCCTCTCCGCCTAACGCTAACAGACTTAGTAAACAAAAAAAGGAGTGGTTAAATTCATATTTCAATATGTTCAATAAATCAAATCTCAAGAATTCTTTTCTCAGACTTTGTGAATGTATAGATATTTTACAAATCTATTGTAAAATTCTCAAGTGACGAAATAAATAAACAGGACAATGTAGCAAAAGATTACAAAGTTCACCTCACAATAACGTATCATACATCCCCCAAATTGATCTGACCTCCAAAACATGAATGAAATAAGCATTTTTGACATTCATCCAATATGTCATTGTAAAGATAATATGTTTCTCTTCCTAAGATGACTTGGTAAAATGTGATAGCAATACATATGTTCTCAGTGGAGATATTTGTTTAAAATTGTTCCAACTATCCCCGATCTCCCCTATAGCCTACAATAATTGTGTGAATATTACAATATAATGAGAAAAATACCTGATTTCTCCAAAAACACTGCCCTCCTTTAGTGTAGCAAGAACTAACATGTTGTCGGGACCACCAACAACCTCGACTTGACCTTGACTTACAATGTACATTTCTTTTCCAACTTCACCCTGTAAGTAAAGTTTAAGTGTAATTTCTTGCATAGAGATTTACTTAATATACTATTATTATAACGACTTGCACCCGTAAGTATCTAAATGGTATACATTGTCAAAGGCGCGTGAGTCTATTGTGATTTGTAGTATTAAAAGTGTTAAAATGGTCATTTTATTGTTAAATTTACATCTGCCAGATAATTTTTCACTTAAATGGCAAAATCATCAGCTATAAGTATATTGCCACAAATTTTGATCAGTGCTACAGACTGTAGTCAATGCAGTATTTAGGGTTCTTTAACCTTCCATGCCTTAATTACTGTACGACAGGAGCTTTAGGTTTAACCTCTGATGCTAATTTAGCATTATCACTAACAGAAGGTCACCTTTCTACAAATACAAATGCAGGTACATACAGTATGATCTTTAGCTGAATTACTAAGTCAAACAAAAAGCTTACCTTTCTACAAACTTAATCACCAAGCCAAGAAGGTAGATAAGTTCAATTTCAATACCAAATCAAATAGCTCACCTTTCTCAAACCTTTCTACAAACATCTAAGCACACCTTTCTTAGTTTCAATAAAGTACAATCATAATTCCAGGTAGAAGATAAGCACTTTAATGGTGTTAGCTCATTACAAATGTGTTTGGGCTTCAGTTTTCAAGTCAAATCATCCAAAAGTCAAACAATGATAAGTGCTTTAGTCTCATTACCTAGCTCACCTTTCTACAAACATAAAGGTAGATACAGTAGGCTTAGAAACCAAGTAAGTAGCACTTTAGCTTCATTACCAGTATGGACTTCAGTCAAATAGTCAATAGTTGCTCACCTTTCTACAAACACAATCACCTGAAATGTAGAGCCTCATTACGATAGTAGCACCTTTTACAAACGCATACAGTATGGGTTTCAGTTTCAATACCAAGTCAAACAGTAGCTCACCTTTCTACAAACGTAATCCCCAGGTAGATACAGTATGGGTTTCAGTTTCAATACCAAGTCAAACAATAGCTCACCTTTCTACAAACGTAATCCCCAGGTAGATACAGTATGGGTTTCAGTTTCAATACTCCAATAGTACAAAAACAATAGCTCAAACCTCACCTTTCTACAAACATAATCCCCAGGTAGATACAGTATGGGGGTTTCAGTTTCAAAATATCCCCAGGTAAATAATGGGTTTCAAACCAGAAGACTTTTTGTCCCCACAGTCCAGTGGGTTTCAGAACAAGTTTTGACTTTTACATAATCCCCAGGTAGATACAGTATGGGTTTGAAGTGGACAAGTAGAAGACTTTTGTCACTAAATCTGTTCGGAGTGGACATGAAATTGTTCGGGTAATGTAGTGTTCATCAGTACTTTTTCATCTAAAAAGTAGAGGGTGAAATAAAGAATGAATTAAATACATATAAGTAGAAATTTATGAAAACGGATGAAAAATCAACAAAAAAAGTAAGATATGCTAGATAGATTTACAAAACAATATTTATAATAGATATAATGAGACAACATCGTGCTAGGCAGACATTATGTCCGTGTATTAATACGGTAATTACTTGTTTTAGACCCGATCATCTACGATATTCCTGGTTAACATTAACTGCTGTCAAACATTTACATCTATTCTACATGTATATATATAGAGATATGGTTTGGCTGTACTGTAAACCTGGAAATTAATTTTCGCCCTGGGTTATTTTTGCCCTTCTATGACAGAAAACATATTGACCCCATCTTAAATTTGCCCTAAGTCACCATGGTCTCATGGATGGCATGTATGTGTGTGCTTCAATTATCTAACATGAAAATATTTTGCTTTCATTTTAAATTCACTCTCTCAGTCTAAGGATGAAAATAGTGAAGATTAAACAAGAACGAAAATTTCCGTGTGAACAGTAAATCTTACCTAATATTTTCTGTTGCTGCCAGTTGTATATGAACCATGTCTTGACTTTGTCTTGGGTTTCCTTCGGCAGGTTTAAATTTTTAACGTACCAGATGGCAGCATCCATACGCTTGTTGTACAGAGATTTTACACGACCGGCTGCATCGGCTATATCTCGTATCTGAAATCATCCAGTGACCGTGTTGATTTCATATTTTTTAACACATTGTCTCTAAAATAAGAGTCTGGATCATTTATAAATGATAAAAGTTGAATTACCAGATCAAGCGAACATGTCTTGATATATAAATATATATACATGTATATCAAACCCAGATACATTGAAATTCAAGGGGAATCCATCTTTCTTTCAAATTAACAGGAGTTTTCAAATAACCAGGTTATATTAATGGTAACAAAGGAATTTGGCCAAGGAATCAGAAAATTTTTAATAAAGAGGCATTTCAATGTAACAGGGTTCAATATAAATGGATTTGACTGTATGCTGTGTTCTAGAATACTCATATCACATTTGGTTAATGGTAAGTTATCAATACTTATATCAAAAACTCTCTTGCATCCAGTCAGTGTGGGGTCAAGACTGCTGGAACCTAAGCCAAATATATTGTGAGGAGTATTGTTGGTTTACTAGGTGAGGCTGGCTGTTCTTTCCCAGGATACTTTGTTTTCTACCCCAACATAGAAAATTGCAGGCCATCACCACGTAAGTGAAAAGTTGTCTGGTTAGGCATGAAACACAATTACTATCAACATACAAACACAAATGATGTTCCCAGCCAATCGAAACATATTTGACAAGAAATAGATCTAATGAATCAACTTTAAAGGTCAACTGAAATGAAATTTTGCTTATCAGACTAAAACTATTTTATGAATAAACATATCACCAGGATATCACATGATATTTTAAACGATAAAATTTGCTCTATAAATACGTCAATTTTACCTTTAAAGTTTATGTTAATATTCGGAAATTGTTAAAAATCATTTCAGTTGACCTTTAAACCTTTCACTATAATCATGTCAGGATTGTAAATCTTTGTTGAATTTGGGCACAGCTTCATACAACTTGAGAATTAACATAAGTCTGATGATATTAATAATTTGATTTGCTGATAGCCAATCAGATTCCAGGATTAGCTGAAGTTTAAGGTATTGGAGCCAGGTTTCTGTGATATGTTAAGGAATGAAAATTAAAATTTCCAGCAACTATCATAATCAATATTCATGACTCACCTGACCAATCAAAAGTGCAAACACAAACACTCCAGACAGCCAATAAACTGTCATAAATATGTATTCTAGTGTGTTGGTTGGTTGAGGATTATTGCCAATGGAAGTGGCTGTCTTTGTTGCCAGATAAAAACATCTTATGTAACTGAAAATGTAGGAAAAAGGAAAAATTCATAAGAGTAATTGTTGTTAATAAATTTAACAGTAAAAACTGAAACTTTATACAGTGGAACCTGTCGTGAGAGACCACCCTCGTAAGAAATACAACCTATCTTTTGAGACCACATTTTGAAAACCATTTGGTTATATCATTCTTAACATAAAACCTCTTTTGAGAGACCACCTGTCTTGAGAGACCACATTTCAGTGGTAGATGTGGTGGTCTCTCAAGATAGGATCCACTGTAGTGGTATCTATCTTGACAAATGATGATTGTAATGGACGATCACATGCACTGAAATATAGCCTGGCCCAGAAAAACCATCTGCCTTAGAAGACCACAATCGGAGATTCACAACCACAAACAACTGTTATGAATGTTGGAGATCCCTTTAATGATCTCAATTTTTATTACGATTATTTTGTTATTTTATAGAGAATGACAGTGGATAGTGTCTCCTAAGCTGAGAAAATTGGCTGGGTGTAATGTGTTTTAATTACAATGTATTTTACCTACTTATATATAGGACTATATATGTATGAATCCATATTACATGTGACACTTTAATAAAATAAAGTATTATTATTATTATTATTATTATTATTATTATTATTATTATTATTATTATTATTATTATTATTATTATTATTATCATTATTATTATGATTATCATTATTATTATTATTATTATCATTAATATTATTATGAAAAACACAGCAATACATACTGTAGTGCTTTAAAGAATGAAAAGAATTGAATTTGACAGAGGTCATTTTAAGCTTGGTGTGTAAAATCACATTGCAAAAAATTCAAGTGTGGCACACAACCACGCTTAAATCGGCCATGGTAATTCCTGATGTGGTCCTCATACTGTTAAGATAATTGTTATACTTACGCATTCCCTTTGCCGTTATACACCCATCTGTTGGAATTGATTCCCTCATATAATGAGATTGAGTAATACAGACAGGTTTCCACATGGATCAACAAAAGCATATACGTCATAGTTTTGATGATCCTGTAATAGATTGACAGCATTTGTTTGTGAATTATCATTTATGCCATATCAATATAGTAGCTGTAAACTGGCTGATATAAATTTTCTAAAACTACCATGCAACTGTAAACTGGCTGAAATAAGTTTCTAAAACTCACAGTTGTAAACTGGCTGATGTAAATTTTCTAAAACTACCATGCAACCGTAAACTGACTGATGTAACATTTCTAAAACTCAGTTGTAAACTGGTTGATGTAAAATTCTAAAACTATAATACAATTGTAAACTGGCTGATGTAAGTTTCTAAAACTCACAGTAAACTGGCTGATGTAAAGTTTCAAGCACTGCTACACAGGAGTAAACTGGTTGATGTAAAGTTTCTAAAACTATTATACAGTTTTAGAAAGATTTGTGATAAACTTTCTAAAGTTTCTAAAACTTTGACACAGCAATAAACTGGTTAAAATTCTTTAGGGGAATCACATAGTGGTAAACTGGTTTGTGTAAATTTTCAAGGGGACTCACACAGTGGAAAACGGGTTGGTGTAAATTTTATAAGAGACATTATACAATGGTGAACTGTTTGGTGTAAATTCTCTGGGAGAGTTACACAGTAGTAAACTGGTTGGTGTAAATTATCTAAGAAATTATACAGTAGTAAACTGGTTGGTGTGAATTCTCAAGGGACTCACACAGTGGTAAACTGGTTGGTGTAAATTCTCTGGGAGAGTTACACAGTAGTAAACTGGTTGGTGTAAATTATCTAAGAAATTATACAGTAGTAAACTGGTTGGTGTAAATTCTCTGGGAGAGTTATGCAGTAGTAAACTGGTTGGTGTAAATTATCTAAGAAATTATACAGTAGTAAACTGATTGGTGTAAATTCTCTGGGAGAGTTACACAGTAGTAAACTGGTTGGTGTAAATTATCTAAGAAATTATACAGTAGTAAACTGGTTGGTGTAAATTCTCTGGGAGAGTTACACATTAGTAAACTGGTTGGTGTAAATTATCTAAGAAATTATACAGTAGTAAACTGGTTGGTGTAAATTCTCTGGGAGAGTTACACATTAGTAAACTGGTTGGTGTAAATTCTCAAGGGACTCCCACAGTGGTAAACTGGTTGGTGTGAATTCTATAAGGGAAGTTATACAGTGGTAAAATCTTTGGTGTAAATTCTCTAGGGGAGTTATACAGTGGTAAACTGGTTGGTATTAATTCTGTAGGAGAGTTATACAGTGGTAAACTGGTTGGTATTAATTCTGTAGGAGAGTTATACAGTGGTAAACGGGTTGGTGTAAATTCTCTAGCAGAGTCACACAGTGGTAAACTGGTTGGAGTAAATCATCTAAAATATTATACATTAGTAAACTGGTTGGTGTAAATTCTCTAGGAGACTCCCACAGTGGTAAATTGGTTGATGTAAAGTTAAACAGTGGTAAACCAGTTGGTGTAAATTCTCTAGGAAAGTTATAAAGTGGTAAACTGGTTGGTATTAATTCTGTAGGAGAGTTAAACAGTGGTAAACTGGTTGGTGTTAATTCTCTAGGAGAGTTATAAAGTGGTAAACTGGTTGGTGTTAATTCTCTAGGAGAGCCACACAGTGGTAAACTGGTTGGTGTAAATTTTCTAGGAGACTCCCAGTGGTAAATTGGTTGATGTAAAGTTAAACAGTGGTAAACCAGTTGGTGTAAATTCTCTAGGAGAGTTATAAAGTGGTAAACTGGTTGGTATTAATTCTCTAGGAGAGTCACACAGTGGTAAACTGGTTGGTGTAATGTTTCCATGACTGTTATTCACCTGTAAACTCATAACAAACACCTTTGATACATACCTTAATATATGTGCTGAACGAACAGCTTGGTCACACCTGTCATAGAATTCCCAAAATGTCTGAATCTGTAAAACAGAAAATTAGATATTTACAGTGAAACCTTATTACTATGACCACCTATAGCAGACTGGTTCAAAGAGGTCTGATCAGCAAGGTGGTCACTTAAGTGAGAGTCTGGACCTATTTAATCCTGAGTAAGATATCTGCAAGAGACTGAATATTTACAGTCCTAAATGTTAGGTGGTCTCCTTAGCAAAGGTGGTTCTTATGCAAGATTCCACTGTAGATTTATTACATTGTGCAACATGCAACACAATTTATACTTTAACTGCAATATGGGTGGGGTGATGGTTTGTGACTTTCTGTGTTTGCATCTGTGTGTGTGTGTGTGCATGTGTGTGTGTGTGTGCTTGTTTGTGTGTGCCTGCACATGTGTGTGTTCAAAGACACCTGTATAAATATATGTTAATCTGTTAGATTTGCATATTTAATTGAATGTATTGTCCAATTCACATAAAATGGTGGGGCGGAGTAACCTTTTGATGATCATATGGATGTTTCTACTCATTTTTCTGTTTTGACAAGCTGCACCGGAAAAATGTTTTATTCCTCACTGGATACTAGCTCTTATGTACGTTGACAAGTAGAACAATTACTCTAGTCGGTGTAATTTTAATGTTATGCTTTAAAACCTAAAGATTAAAGTTGTCCAGGTCAAGACAGGGTTCACAAGACTCCACCCCGCCAGGTTATATGGATTTTGCTATATCATCAAGTTTAAATGTAGTTAAAAGGGAAGTAACTCTAATGATGCTATACTATTTAGATGTGTTTGTTTTTGATGATGATTTTACCATACTCAACAGTTTTTCGGCTATACGGTTTTTAATGGTGGAGGATAAAACCTGGTTACAGGGCACCCTAGCAGAAACGAATGGCTGTCTGTAAGTTGAATTTGAATTTTGAATGGATTTTGAAAAGTGTTTTACGACACATTCAACAATTTTTCAGTTATATGATGTGGGGGCCAGTTTTTAAAGGTGAAACAGATAACCTATTTTATAATGTACCCGGGAGCCTATCATATATGATGAGACCTCACTATCAAGACCTTGTAACTGACTAACGGTAACTTAAAGTGGTCCAAATATAGTCAGGTGGACTCTTAAATGAGGGTCTGGACTTAACATATATTCATTTAAGAAATTCTGAAGTGACCAAATAATTATGATCTTAAATGCAAGGTGATCTTATAAGCGAGGTGATCTTATAAGTGAGGTGGTCTTATAAGCAAGGTTCCACTGTAATCATCTCAGGTTCCAGTTGACCTTAAACCTGTGCTGACTTCAGGTGAGACTTTTTTATCATAATATTTAGGAAAAAGAAAATGAATACTCTCATGACCCAGATTACTTTCATTAGTCTTATTGCCAGAAACAATTATCTTGAGCATTTATTTTGGACCTTTTTCATGCAAACCTATAACTTTGTATTACACAATGTTTTTAAACGGGCATTAACTGTGTTTTTTTTTATTTTCCCCCGCTTTTACTACATATATTGAAGTACAATAACAAAGAAGAGATATACGCAGACATAAAAATTCTTAAATTCCTATATATTTTGTGAAAATTGCTTGAGAGATCCAATTTGGCAACTATATTCACTTGCAATCGATTAATTCAACCTTACTATTTGTATATGCATACCACATTAAACTTGACCTAATTTTCACAAAATATATAAGAATATAAGATTTTTATGCCTGTGTATAGCTCTTATTTGGTATTGTACATCAAGTACAAGTAGTAAAATTAAAAAAAAAAAAAATAATAATTTTTGTTTGGGTAAACACAGTCAGTGCCCCCTTTGATATTTACAACCACTGGGATATTGCCTCTGCTGGTGGGACTATTTGAGTCCCAGAGGGTAAACATAAACAAAGTAAGTGGTATTCCAGTACCAGCAGATTATTTTATATTCAAGTGATATGTTGTCGTATTGTTGTTTAACTTCCCACTCAAGAATCTTTCACTCAAATGGAGACGTCACCAATGCCAGTGGAGGGCTTCAATGTTTGGCCTATGCTCGGCACTTACGGCCATTTAGCAGTGAGGGTTCTTTAACATGACAACACCTATGTAACACAGGACCTCGTTTTTTTTACTGTCTCATCTGAAGGATAGGAAAAGCCAGCTGCCTCCACCGAGCCTCCAACCCACGAGCCTCCGGTTGCAAATCGAGCTCTCTACCACAGAGCCATGACAACTCTCTATTCAAGTGATATTTAATATGGATAGTAATATTATTCAAATTCTAAAGTCTTAAAGAATAGTCAGTTTGGGGGAGGTTTACCCTTGGACAGATTTAATTATACATCTAGCTTTAGTAATTGGCCTTGTCTCATACCACTTTTTTTCTTTCAGAAATATACATCTATTTAGAACTGGATCTCAACTGATAAAGTTTTTTTAAGAAAATAACTTTGGTATTATGTTTATGATATTTCATTACCTTTAAGACTCTTGGTAATCTGAGCAAGGGATCCACTCTTCCAACAGCAAAGTACAACAGATCTAATGGCATTAAGGAAAGTACATCAAACTGAAAGTGAAAGTACATCAATGTGAAAGTACATCAAACTGAAAGTACATCAAACTGAAAGTAAAAGTACAACAAAGTAAAAGTACATCAAAGTGAAAGTACATCAAACTGAAAGTAAAAGTACATCAAACTGAAAGTAAAAGTACATCAAAGTGAAAGTACATCAAACTGAAAGTAAAAGTACATCAAACTGAAAGTAAAAGTAAATCAAACTAAATGTGAAAGTTCATCAAATTGAAAGTCAAAGTTCATCAAACTGAAAGTCAAAGTTATATTCAACTCATCAAGTAATTATCAAAAACATGTTTACGCAAATATAAAATTTTTATCTTCCACATGACACTCAGGAAAGAGAACCTTCCATGTTTCAATGAAAATTAGAATACCAATTTGTTTTGTAATTGAATATGAAAAAAATATTGTAGTGTAAAATATGAGGTGTATAAAATGTCATGTGACCCTCACTCTCACTGTCTCTTCTATATCTTACCTTGAATATGGTTTTCTTCATGTAGTTTTTTCTTGTTAATTTTGTATCTGTCTGAAATTGATCAAAAATGTTACTTAAGTGGAAAATCAAATCACATTTCAATCACTTAGAAGCTTAGTAGATGAGAAGTAAACATTGAAAATTTATGACTATTTAAGATTCCAGTTCTTCCTCAAACATGATATTGCTATGATCACACAATGACTCATGTTTACCAGACCAGAAGGTCCTAGGATCAATTCCCACATAAGGCCATACTTCCTGAAGCTTCTTTTAAAACAGATAGCGATTGTTCCTTCCCCAAGCATTTGACACAAGAAGTGAAATTCACAGGTCTTTTGAATATAATTAATTATCGAGTAATCATAGCTCACCTTACATCAACATAGAGTAATCAAAGATTACAAAGCTCACCTCATACCAACATAGAGTAATCAAAGGTTACAAAGCTATCCTCATACCAACATAGAGTAATCAAAGGTTACAAAGCTTACCTCATACCAACATAGAGTAATCAAAGATTACAAAGCTTACCTCATACCAACATAGAGTAATCAAAGGTTACAAAGCTCACCTCACATCAACAGAGTAATCAAATGTTACAAAGCTATCCTCACAGAAAGATTTAGTAATCAAAGGTTACAATGCTCACCTCATACCAACATAGAGTAATCAAGGATTACAAAGCTCACCTCACAACATCATAGAGTAATCAAAGATTACAAAGCTATCCTCATACCAACATAGAGTAATCAAAGGTTACAAAGCTCACCTTATACCAACATAGAATATTCAAAGATTACAAAACTCACCTCATACCAACACAGAGTAATCAAAGATTACAAAGCTCACCTCACACCAACATAGAGTAATCAAAGATTACAAAGCTCACCTCATACCAATTACAAAAGTAAGCAAAGATTACAAAGCTCACCTTATACCAACATAGAGTAATCAAAGATTACAAAGCTCATCTTACACCAACATAGAGTAACCAAAAGTTACAAAGCTCACTTCATACCAACAAAGAGTAATCAAAGATTACAAAGCTCATCTTACACCAACATAGAGTAACCAAAATTTACAAAGCTCACCTCATACCAACATAGAGTAATCAAAGATTACAAAGCTCACCTCATACCAACATAGAGTAACCAAAGTTACAAAGCTCATCTTACACCAACATAGAGTAACCAAAAGTTACAAAGCTCACCTCATACCAACATAGAGTAATCAAAGATTACAAAGCTCATCTTACACCAACATAGAGTAACCAAAAGTTACAAAGCTCACCTCATACCAACATAGAGTAACCAAAATTTACAAAGCTCATCTTACACCAACATAGAGTAACCAAAAGTTACAAAGCTCACCTCATACCAACATAGAGTAATCAAAGATTACAAAGCTCACCTCATACCAACATAGAGTAACCAAAAGTTACAAAGCTCATCTTACACCAACATAGAGTAACCAAAAGTTACAAAGCTCACCTCATATCAACATAGAGTAACTAAAAGTTACAAAGCTCATCTTACACCAACATAGAGTAACCAAAAGTTACAAAGCTCACCTCATACCAACATAGAGTAATCAAAAGTTACAAAGCTAACCTCATACCAACATAGAGTAATCATAAAGTACAAAGCTCACCTCACCTCAAAATATTTTACGCCTCCATTTTAAATTACACTTGACCTCAATCAATTTTGTTAACCATATCGATGAATATATACTAAGCCCAATATAGGGTAATTTTGTTACATGATCCCAGATATTGTCTTACCTCCATAACACCACTTTGTAAGTATGTTAGACGAGGTTTAAACACAATGATATCCAATATATACACAAAATCACACAGGTAGTCACAAATCAGCCAATATGTAAGATTATCCGGAGTCTGATATGGAAATACGGCTCGCAGGGGTATGGCCCAAGCATTATACATGAAGCACAGTGTTACTAAAGCCAACCAGCTCATGTATATCTTACCTGCAAAAGAGAAAATAGTAGTATTGTCACTGTAATTTTGTTGCTATTGTTTTAACCTAAGGACATATTCTTTTTGTTCGGAGAGGGTGTGTGTTTGTCATGTGAAAGATAAAGATTGTGTGGAGAGAGAGAGAGAGAGAGAGAGAGAGAGAGAGAGAGAGAGAGAGAGAGAGAGAGAGAGAGAGAGAGAGAGAGAGAGAGAGAGAGGAGAGAGAGAGAGAGAGAGAGAGAGAGAGAGAGAGAGAGAGAGAGAGAGAGAGAGAGAGAGAGAGAGAGAGAGAGAGAGAGAGAGAGAGAGAGAGAGAGAGAGAGAGAGAGACAGACAGAGAGAGAGAGAGAGACACACACACACACACAGACAGAGAGGAACAGAGAGAGAGAACAAAGATTTTTCTTGACTTAAAATTATATACATATCCACTTTTTCTTAGATGTTTTGCAAAAGTGTACAGGAGATAATGTAATATTTTGAATGAAAAGATGACAAATATAATATCTATTTTCATATGTAATAAGACCAGAACAAATCATAAGGGGGGGGGGGGGATGAAGCATGGTTTGAATGAGGAAGCATTATACTTTATCACTCTAGTATACTGGGGAGGAAGGTACTTCTTACACCATGTGGGTCACTTATACATGGAATGAAGGTACTACTTATACTTTGTGCCCCAGTAGACCTGAAAGTAAGATACTTCCTTACTTTGTGGCTCCAGTATACTGGGGAGGAGGGTACTTTTTATACTTTGTGGCTCCAGTAGACTTGAAAGAAAGGTACTTCCTTACTTTGTGGCTGCAGTATACTGGGGAGGAGGGTACTACTTGAACTCTGTGGCTGCAGTATACAGGGAATGGGGGTATTACTATACTTTTGTGGCTGCAGTATACAGAGGAGGCAGGTATTACTGTTGTGGCTTCAGTAATACCTGCTCCAGTATACTTGGGAGGGTATTACTTTGTGGCTCCAGTATACTTGGGAGGAGGGTATTACTTTTGTGGTTCCAGTATACTTGGGAGGAGGGCATTACTTTTGTAGCTCCAGTATACTTGGGGGGAGGGTATTCATTTTGTGGCTCCAGTATACATGAGAGGAGGGTATTACTTATACTTTTTAGGTCTAGTATATATGGGAGGGGGTATTACTTATATTGACTGTACTTTGTGGTTCCAGTAATTGACTTACTTTGAGGCTCCAGTATACCTGGGAACTTAAGGTTTCTACAACAGTTAGGGACTGGTGTTTTGCAGCATCCCCAGCTAAGGTAGTATTGTTCAAGTTCCTTCTCACTAAGACCTGTATCATTGTCCTTCAGATGACTGGGAATAAATGAATCAATGCGGTGCTGTCTTTGTGGTGGTTCATCCACACCTGAAAATGCTGTAAAATGGTAAACATGTGGTGCCATTAGTTAACTGAAAATGTTTGAGACTAGCAGTTTCTTTGTGCTAATGCTAGCATCTACTGTTTACCTGAAAATTTTTGCCTTCATTTAATTTTTGTCATTTTTGCCCATAGATGCAAAGGCAATTAAATTCTAAAATAAGGTGAACATTAAAAGCTTTGAATTTGAAACATGGACACACATGCCATTCACATTAAGATGATCATTCAGGGCAAATTTTTTATAGGCAATTTCATTGGTTGGTGAAGTGAGCTAAGGTCAACCAACATTTTTTATGAATAATTTATGCAAACTATTTCAACTGATTATGGCTAATTTCATGTAATTTGTGTGAGCTTATGTTGTGATCTGTGTATAAATGATCTGTACTGGAAGGTGATGTTCATAATTATTAACAGCTGCAATTGTAGCTACATTGTAGCTTTAGATTTATATTGTTCCATTTACACTTAAGTTTTGACATAAAAATAAAATGTGCATAAATACCCTAGTTTTGACCTAAACATAAAGATTTAGAGTTTTGACCTTAGTTACTTATCATCATTACCTGAGTTGACATCAGAGAATGCATCGACTTCAGACCCTGACGAAGGTGTCGGAGGCTGCACCGTAGATTCCTTGATTCTCTCAGTTCGACTGGAAAACGCTCTAACAAGATCGTGTAGGTACTGACTCAGGCTACTGCTGACATTGGACAAACTATTACTGTTGGCTCTGTAAATAATCATAACAAAAGGACTAAATGATTTATGTGATAAAGTATACAAGTTAAAAAGTAGAGACTTCCATCACATTTTTCTAATTTCTGTCTTGGAATAGTCTGATACACTGCTATGTAATGAAACCCAATTCTACAAGCGAAAAGTTTAATTTACCGTATTCGACCCAATAAGCGCCCATGTCCCTATGAGTGCCCCTCACTTTTTTCACACAAGGATCAAGTATCTTTTCTAACCAGGTGACAAGGTGATGTGGATCAGAAAAAGGTAAATATAATAGTTGATCTTGAGCCCCATACAACACGTACAAGAATATTGATAGGTGTCCGCTATATTAACTACAACAACTCTACTCTCGTACCGTATACAAGTATTAACTGCTTTACGTCAATTAGACTACTAATTAGTCCCAATAAGCGCCCACCCCTTTTTTCCCTATTTTTGAAGTGCCTTGGACACTTATTAGGTCAAATACAGTATTTATCATTATTTTACATGCCTAAACAAAGATCACTAATACAGCAACTATCACACACATACCCAGGCGAAATGATCGACTTTCGACCATGGTCAACCGTGTTTAACCATGGGTTATTATGAGACAAAAATAAATAATTTATATACAGTAAAACCTGCTTTAGCGACCACCTGTATATAAAGACCTCCTGGCCATAAAGACTGTTTTTTGCTGTCCCCAATAATACCATTTGTGTTCAAATCAACCTCTATATAAAGACCACCTCCCTATAAAGACTGGCTTTGTTGTGCCCCTAAGTAGGTCTTTATATACAAGTTTCACTGTATCAATAATTATCACATGACTTACAACATAAATGTCTGCATGCAATATAAAACTGAAAACTTTAATGTATATCAATCCCATAAACTTCTAAGCCCTAAATACCAACAATAGATGTTTTATTTCATTGTACAAGATTTGTCGAGCATAGTCCATATTGTGGCATTTTAGTTAATGTCAATACCTTTGATATAGGCTATAAATATCTATAATACACCGTAATGATTTTTACATTGCCATTTTTTAACTCATCAACCCCTGAAAAACAATGGACTCTTCTGTAAATCAATGACCTAGATCAGTCCAAATGTGTCTCTAGGGGTGAATAAAATAATAAGCATTGAATATTTTCTGCTGACATTGACATACTGTTATGGTCACAATGTTTAGCAGGGTGATTTAAAAAAAATTGCATGTGCAAAATTGAATGTGATTCATTTTTTTCAAGCTTAGTTACAGGAGTAACTTTTGTTGAAATCATTTACATGTTTGAATGCCGACTGTACAGATTTGCTGACTGAACTGTCAATGATCAAACTGACATCATAATGTGACAGATTTGCTGACTGACTAAACTATCAATGATCAAACTGACATTATAAAGTTAAAGATTTGCTGACTGAACTTGATATGATCAAAGTGACATTATACAGTGACAGATTTGCTGACTGAACTATCAATGATCAAACTGGCATTATAAAGTGATGGATTTGTTGACTGAACTGTCAATGATCAAACTGACATTATAATGTCACAGATTTGCTGACTGAACTTGATATGATCAAACTGACATTATAATGTTACAGATATGCTGACTGAACTATCAATGATCAAACTGACATTATAATGTGACAGATTTGCTGACTGAACTATCAATGATCAAACTGACATTATAATATGACAGATTTGCTGACTGAACTTATCAATGATCAAACTGACATTATAATGTTACAGATTTGCTGACTGAACTATCAATGATCAAACTGACATTATAATGTTACAGATATGCTGACTGAACTATCAATGATCAAACTGACATTATAATGTGACAGATTTGCTGACTGAACTATCAATGATCAAACTGACATTATAATGTTACAGATTTGCTGACTGAACTATCAATGATCAAACTGACATTATAATGTCACAGATTTGCTGACTGAACTATCAATGATCAAACTGACATTATAATGTTACAGATTTGCTGACTGAACTATCAATGATCAAACTGACATTATAATGTTACAGATTTGCTGACTGAACTATCAATGATCAAACTGACATTATAATGTGACAGATTTGCTGACTGAACTATCAATGATCAAACTGACATTATAATGTTACAGATTTGCTGACTGAACTATCAATGATCAAACTGACATTATAATGTGACAGATTTGCTGACTGAACTATCAATGATCAAACTGACATAATAATGTGACAGATTTGCTGACTGAACTTGATATGATCAAACTGACATTATAATGTTACAGATATGCTGACTGAACTATCAATGATCAAACTGACATTATAATGTGACATATTTGCTGACTGAACTATCAATGATCAAACTGACATTATAATATGACAGATTTGCTGACTGAACTATCAATGATCAAACTGACATTATAATGTGACAGATTTGCTGACTGAACTATCAATGATCAAACTGACATTATAATGTCACAGATTTGCTGACTGAACTATCAATGATCAAACTGACATTATAATGTGACAGATTTGCTGACTGAACTTCATATGATCAAACTGACATTATAATGTTACAGATATGCTGACTGAACTATCAATGATCAAACTGACATTATAATGTGACATATTTGCTGACTGAACTTGATATGATCAAACTGACATTATAATACAGATTTGCTGACTGAACTATCAATGATCAAACTGACATTATAAAGTGACAGATTTGCTGACTGAACTATCAATGATCAAACTAACATTACAAAGTGACAGATTTCCTGATTGAACTATCAATGATCAAACTGACATTATAATATGACAGATTTGCTGATTATGAACTGGTCCCCTGGTAAATTTTGACACTAATTATTTATCAAACAAGATTTGCTGAGGTGAACTTGATATGATCAAACTGTCACATTATAATAGTTTACAGATTTGCTGACTCCCTTCTATTTCAACCATATCGGGAATATACTATTGATCAAAGTGACAGATTTGCTGACTGAACTATCAATGATTGAAGTGATGTATTTACACAATATTGACATATTTCTCTGATTGAACTATCAATGATCAAACTGACATTACCTATAAGCATGACACATTGCTTATTGCTCAAAGAATAGGACCCTGGTAACTATTTTAATGCATATTTAATTATTTATCAAACAATGAATACTCCTGAGAGGTGAGATGTGGAAACTGTCACCCTCTGAAAATAGTTTTCTCACATTGACAATTTCCCTTCTATTTACCACCATATCGGGAATATACTATTGATCAAATGTAACATTTAACAGGCCTGTAGTAAGGGAAGTGATGTATTATACAAATACAGCTCAATAGTTACATATAGATAACAGGCTTTTGTAGGCCCATGAAGATAACCTCTAAGCACTTACAGGGTGCTTATACATAACAGGCCTTTGTAGTTACATATAGATACATTAAGTTACACCCAGTACAGGCCTTTGTACCAGGGTAGTTACATATACATAACAGGCCTTTGCAGTTCATTATAGATAACAGGCCTTTGCAGTTACATATAGATAACAGGCTTTTGTACCGGGGTAGTTACATGTACATATACATAACAGGCCTTTGTAGTTACATATAGATAACAGGCTTTTGTAGTTACACCCAGATAACAGGCCTTTGTACCAGGGTAGTTACATATACATAACAGGCCTTTGTAGTTACATATAGATAACAGGCTTTTGTAGTTACATCCAGATAACAAGCCTTTGTAGTTACAAATAGATACCAGGCCTTTTTAGCTCACCTGAGCTGAAGCTCAAGTGAGCTATTGTGATCACTCCCAGTCCATCCATCTGTCCTTAAACATTTCATATTTTCAACTTCTTTTCTGAAACCACTAAAGGGATTTTGACAAAACTTTACAGGAAGTAAGTGCTCAAGGTTCTTTACCAACTTTGTAGTTTTTCAGAGAAATCGGCCCTGGAGTGGATCTAGGGTGGGGCAAAATAGGTCACATAAGGTACCCCTCTTTAAAAATCTTCTCCAGAACTGCTGCATTAATTGAAAAATGGATTGTTTCTGAGTGATCTGCATGAAAGTATGATTTAAATTTTTCATAGAAATCGGAATATTAATTTTTGATGCATTTTTGAGGTGTTTTCAGACTTTGTCATTTTCATTCACTTTTGCATGATTTCCTCGATTATCTCCCCTTCCATTCACTTTGATGCATTCATTTTATGTGTTTTACTTGTAATTAGGGGAAGAAATGTTTTTATGTAAGAATTTTGTCAAAATTTAATTTCTAAAATTTTTTATGAATCTTTTAAGACTGCAAAAAAAGAGGGGTAGAGGTGCATTTTTTAAATTATCAGCTTTTGTTTCAAAACCACAGGAGGAATTTTAATGAAACTTTACAGGAAGCAAGTGCTCAAGATCCTCTACCAAATGTGTAGTTTTCAGCGAGATTGGCCTAGGGGTGGATCTGGGGTGGGGCAAAATAGGTACCCCTCTTTAAAAATCTTCTTCTCCAGAACCGCTACATGAATTAAAAAACAGAATGTTTTTTAGTGATCTACATAAATTTATGATTCAAGTTTGTATTTTAATAGAAATCGGAAAATTAATTTTTGATGTGTTTTTGAGGTCTTTTCTGACTTTGTCATTTTCATTCATTTTTGCATTATTTCCTCAATTATCTTCCTTTGCATTCTCTATGATGCATTCTTTTAATGTGTTTTACTTGTATATAGGTGAAGAAATGTTTTTGTTTAAGAATTTTGCTGAAGTGTAGTTTTTAGATATTTTTATGAATTTCTTAAAACTGCAATATTGTTTCTTTGCCAGATCAGCCTAAATGTACATATTCTTCTGGGTCTTCTTTCCATATTTGTAGATGGTTCTCAGGTGAACGATTGAGGTCCTTTTTGGCCTCTTGTATTAGTTACAGCCAGATAACTAATAATAACAAATAGATAACAGGCCTTTGTAGTTACATCTAGATAACAGGCCTTTGTAGTTACATCCAGATAACAAGCCTTTGTAGATACATCCAGATAACAGGCCTTTGTATCTACATCAAGATAATAGGCCTTTGTATCTACATCAAGACAACATGCCTTTGTAGTCACATCCAGATAACAGGCCTTTGTAGTCACATCCAGATAACAAGCCTTTGTAGATACATCCAGATAACAGGCCTTTGTAGTCACATCCAGATAACAGGCCTTTGTAGTCACATCCAGATAACAGGCCTCTGTAGTTATATATATAACAGGCCTTGGTAGTGACATATAAGATAACAGGCCTTTGTAGTTACATATAGATAACATGACTTTGTAGTTACATCTAGATAACAGGTCTCTGTATTTACACCCAGATAATAGGCCTTTGAATTAACACCTATGTCTTGTTACCTAAAATACCGAAATAACAGGTTTTTGAAGTAACATCCAGATAAAAGGCCTCTAAAATAATACCTGTGCATTTGTATCCTTAAAACTGCCCAGGTAAAAGACCTCTAAAATAACATTTATGCCTTTGTATCCTTAAAACTGCCCAGATAAAAGGCCTATAAAATCTAAAACAGCCCAGATAAAAGGCCTCTAAAATAACACCTATGCCTTGGTATCCCTAAAACTGCCCACATAATAAGCATCTGAATTTACACATAATCCTCCATACAACAAAATTTGCCCAAAATTCAAGGCCTTGAACACGTTGAAGTATGCTGTAAAAGTACCTTGCACATATTTGCTAACACACACCCACACACACACACACACACACACAAAATCCCGAAACCACAGAATCACACTTACCTTTCTCTATTTGAATCTTCTCTAAACGTTTCATCCATTTTGAACATTCCAGTTTCAGACAAACTGAATTATTCAATTAATAAGCAAACTTGGCCAACACTTTTAAGAGTACGGCATATTGTCTAGATGTGTGTGCAAACTGATATAAATTACTACATGTACATGAATACGATATTTGACAATTTACCAATATCCATTTGATTGGAACATAACTGAATTAGGGTGACACGTTTTAACTAATTCCATGCTATATCATTATGACATCCATGTTTGAGTAGCTGGTTGTGCAATTGCTATCAAATGTCATACAAAATTCTGTTGTTTTTCAGGAATTATCATTTTGGAAAATTAAAATATACAGTAAAACCTCTTTATAATGCCCCCATCTTTCATTTGCCACCTTGCAAAACACCACAATTTTTGAAAGTCCACTCTTCCATTTTCCCCCATAATTTCATTAAAGGCTTCTCTCAACTACATGTATTGCTGAACCCATTTATAAAGCCTAATTTTGGCTAAACAAATGTTGGCAGTATAACTATGTTTTACTGTAGATTTTTTATAATATACGCCATAATATCTCTTTGCTTGTTTTTTGTTAAAAAAAAAAACTATACTGGCAGACTCAGTAAAACATCAGTTTTTGCCAGGGTTATGAAATAATATACTAGCAGAAAAAAGAAACTCTGTATACTTAAAAGTTAAATAAAAACAAAAAAAGTTTTCTTTGATTGCTCTTTATTCTTAAAGGCATAGTTTAATATACATAACACGTGTTTGAGTACTCAATTTGTTAAATATCGCGTTCAATTCGACTTGATGGCCACAGCACGCTTTTCTTGAGTTTCGAGCCTAAGTGACACGTGGTTAGTGGTAATCGATTATAATTTCTTGCATTCATTGACAGTATTCAATGTATTGAAATGGAAAAACATTGGTTTTTGGAATAAAATTTTGATTGAGAGATGCCTTGCATGATTGAAAATGATCGTTTGCATGCTATTGGGATGTTGGAAGCTGGGGTGTCTCAAAGCAATGTGGAAAGGCAGTTTGGAGTTCATATTAATACTGTAAATGTTTTATGGAGACAATTTCAGCAAACTGGCACTGTTAGAGGCTGCCATTTATTAGGACGCCCGCATGTGATGTCACGTTGGCAAGATATGTATATATGGATGTCACATTTGCATATTCGATTCCAATTGGCTTCTTTGTCAGCTAGAAGCATCGCTGGGCATCAACAGATAAGTCCTCATAACGTAAGGAACAGATTGCGAGAGGCCAACATCCGTCCTTGACATCCTGCTATCCATCCTGTTCTGCTCCGGCATCATTGTGTTGCGAGGTGTGGTGTAGGAGGCATCGCAGGTTCAATAACAGAAATTTGGTGGAAGTTCTTTTTACGGACCAGTCGAGATTTCCTCTTGACAGCAGTGAAAGTGGTGTTCGGGCTTACCGTTTTGCCAGAGAATGTTACATTGTTGCCTGCGTTATTCAGTGCCGCCAATTCAGCAGAAGAAGCATTATGGTCTGGGGGTGGAATTACAAGACATGGAAGGACCCCTTTGGTGATAGTTGAGGGCAATTTAACTGGCATAAGTTACCGTGATGAGATTGTACGTCAGCACGTCATTCCATTCATTCATAACAACTGCATCATTCTGCAGCAGGACAACGCACGACCGCACACCACATGCGTTGTAAGTGATTATCTACAGCAGAAAAACGTGAATGTGCTACCCTGGCATGCAATACCACCGGATTTATTGCCTGTAGAACATGTTTGCGATGAAATGAAATGATATCTACCTCAAGAGCCAACCCCCCCCCATCCCCGCTATGTTGGACGCTTTGCGTCGTAACATTCTCCAGGCATTTCTGCATAATCTCATTTGTTCACTGCATCGTAGGTATGAAGAATGCATCGGTGCAAATGGCGGTCACATGCTATTAAACTTTGCACCCCCTTACTTTCAGTGGCTGTTTGTATCAACCATAATGGACATAATCTGTGATTTGATGTTTAAATTGAAAGGCAATGCATTATACTAAATAATGATATACATAACGCAACATGATATTTTGTATATGAATCTATAAATGAAATTACTAAACCACAGAGTTTTTTTTTCCGCTAGTATACATGTATATAATATATGAAAATACTCCAGCATGTGCAGTCATTAATAGAAAAGGAAGATATATTCAACATGCCTTTTGCAAAATATTAATAAGATACTAGTTAAAAAAGAACAAAAGTCATCAAACCTTAGCCCATTGGCAATAATTGGTACTTGAGGCGAAATCAGGGCCTGAAATCACCAAATGTACTCAATACTCAAGCTAAACTTTTATATTTCATTATTTTGACTATATAATTGTTTATAAAATGTTTGGATTTGAGTGATAAGGAAGCATATCATTATTTTTCATCATTCACATATAAATTTTGCATCACACTAATGATTGCCCTGTAAAAATGAATAAAATTACAATGAGTATGGTACTCATAATTTGAGTATGTACTCAAACTATTTTTCAATATTTTTGAAGTTTTCTTCAAATGAGCAATAATTTTGATCATTTAATACAACTGTATGTGATCAGTATACAAACATGTCCAGTTACAGAATAAATTTTGTGTGTTTTTACCTTAATACCACAGAAAGTTAGTTGAGCTTGAGTACTGAGTGAATTTGGTGACTTCAGACCCTGTGGGTCATAATACAGTAGAATCTGCCTTGATAGACCACTGTCATATGAGACCACCTAGCTTTTGAGATGACATTGAAATGACTCCATTAAACATCAAGAATCCTTGCTTTGAGAGACTACATTTCAGTGGCAAAGAGGGTTGTCTCTCTCTCAAGGCAGATTTTATTCTATATACATATGTGTTGATCTATAGTGTTTAACACCACACCCCACAATTCTTTTCTTAACTTAAAGTGTTGGTAAGTTTTAAATTGGGAGCCAACTTGGCTCAGTCGGTAGCATGCTCTACTTTTGATCGTGAGGTCGTGAGTTTGAGTCCAGTTGGTGGCAAGTTGGTTTGCTATCCTTCAGATGAGACAGTAAAAACTGAATTCCCGTGTCACAGTAGGTGTCGGCACGTTAAAGAACCCTCACTGGTCAATGGCCATAAGTGGCGAGCATAGGCCAAAATATGAAGCCCTTCACCAGCATTTGGTGACGTCTCCATATGAGTGAAAGATTCTTGAGTGGGACATTACACAACAATATACAAACAAACAAACAAACAAAAGTTTTAAATTGGTAAGAGAAAACCAATTTACAATGTATCTGCAGAGAGAATAAGTGCTGACTTTTTGAAAGTAAAAGCAAACTCGTAAAATTGTGAACCCCAAATAATTAGCCCAGGATTGTGTTCTGACAGGTCTCAGGTGGCATGATTTAAATTTGATGTTCACTTACCACCACTGCTATAGAGACCCATATATATATATATATACTGGTCACCATCCAATTTCCCCTAAGTAACAATTCTCGTCAACTCATGTAATTTTACCCTATATTTTCTGGTTTGTTAGATGTGTTACCATGTTCCAGGCCAGTTAGTGAGATATGGTACTTGGTGAGAATTAGTCGCTGACCAGTTTATATATATATATATATATACATACATACATATATATATATATATATATAGTAACACCTGCTTTAACAACCACCTGGTCATAAAGACCCCAATAGTACCATTTGTGTACAAATCAACCTCTATATAAAGACCACCTCCCTATAAAGCTCAGTTTTCTTGTGTCCTTGACACTATATCAAAGTCCTTTAAAATCTTCTTGGTGAATCCCTCCAAAAACAGAGGTCAAATTCAGACAAAAATTCTGGAATAACTCATTCACCACTAAAGACACAAGTAAAACAATGGATATGCTAATGCTCCTAGATTTAAAACATTCAAATGCTAAATTGCAATAGTATAGCACTTTTTAGGTATTTTTCTAGTTGTATGCGTTTTTTCTTCCAAAATTAAAATTACGTCTTTACAATACAAAGATGGCGGTGATGAAGTACACCAATAATTTAAATATGAAATACCAGCAACTCTTTGAAGTTTGCAACACCTGCAAAAGATGTGTTTATTACAGTCAATTCTCGAATTATCGCCATTCTCTTTATAACACCGCTTTTTTAATTCGGGAACGTTTTTCCTGCTGTATAAAATTCTCTTTGTAATGCCTAATTCATCATCGTCATCCGCCACTATTTTAAGAATAAATGTCCATTTCAAAGCATCAAATATCTCAATATACTGCCATAGATAATCATGGTCATTGAAGCGGCTTTTTGGTCCCAGTAGATCACATGTGTAAAATCAGGCAGCAGTAGTAAGACCTGAGGTGATTGAAAATATTAAATACAGTAAACCCTGCTTTAGTGACCATCTGTGTATAAAGACCAACTGGTCACAAAGACCATTTTTTGCTGTCCCTAATATTACCATTTTTGTACAAATCAACCTCGATATAAAGACCACTTCCCTATAAAGACTACTTCTCTTATGTCCCTAAGAAGGTCATTATACACAAGTTTCACTGTAAATAAGATACAGTAAAACCTGCTATAGTGGTCACCTCTATATAAGGATTACCTGTTTATAAGGGCCAGTCATTTCAAGTCCCTTGACTACATACTTCAACTAAATTGAACCTGTGTATAAGGATCACCTGCACATAAAGGTCAATATTTTCTGGTCCCTTGGGTGGCCCCTATATACAGGTTTCACTGTAATTGCTCAACATGAACTGTTACCCTATTTTCTTTTCATTAAAGATATATCTATGATACCAAAGAATGGTAACTCTTCCCCCCCCCAAAGATGCAGGCATTTGATTCATCGCCAAACTCAATATAGGCTACTGCTATAATTTCTAGATAATAAAAGGTGGAGGTTTATCGAGAATTGACTGAAGTATTGAAATTACATCAGTTCATATAGATGCTGTCAGGAAAATTAATGTCTTAACAGTCTTCAATGCATTATCTATTTAAATACTATACTGTAAAATCAGAAAATTTCATGGGGTTAAAATTTCGTTGTTTTAAAAAAAATTTGACATAAAATTTCGTTGAAAAAAAAAAAACATGTATGTGAAGGAACCTATTACTATTTCTAGGAGTAATTAATGTAAAATTTCATCAAGGTTTTAATTTCATTGATAAGGAAAACAACAAAATTAAAACCATAACCAAATTTTCAGATTCTACAGTATATCTACAGTATACAGTATACAATATAAAAAATGACCTATTTCTACATGTTTAGAAAAATGAACATCTCAAATTAATAACTGGATTTATTTACTATATTTTAATCTTATATTCTACAGATTCAGAGTGTTTAATTTGAATATTTTAATTACAAAAGACATGGGTCGGAAATTAACAACAAAACTATACATAATATGTTATGATTTTGGCTTTTCTATCATTAACTTTCTACATTTTAAAAGTAGTATCAATACGCCTTTTCACATGCATATGTTGTTTATATCTCAAAGATGATCCAATATGCCAGGGCATGTTCAACATATGAACATTTCATATATAGATACAAGATATTTACTGATAAGTTGTTGACACAGCAATATGAGGAACCACGTTTAACTCATCGACTCTTGAAAAAACAATGGACTCTTCTGTAAATCAATGACTCAGACCAGTCCAAATGTGTTTTTAGGGGTGAACGAGTTAAAGTCAACATATTGCAAGTTCTATGGTCGGTATAATGACCTTGTTTGCAATTATGTACTATGTTTCAGTAACTGAAATGTTGAGTTTCCTGTTCCATAGAAGTTGTTGAATCATTTATATTGTCCACATAGATAGCGGGGCAGAGTAAGCTTTTTATCATATGGATAATTCTACTCACTTTTGAGTTATGACAAGCTGCATGGGAAAAAACATTTTATTCCTCACTAGATACTCTGTAATGTATCTCTAGTCAGTGTAATTTTAATGTTATTCTTTACTACCCAAAATTTAAACTTTTCCATGTCAAGAAACGGTTCACAAGACTTCATCCAGCCAGGTTATAAAATAAAATACCAGTTGTGATAAGTATAAGTATTTATTCCTAAAAATCTGGTTTTCCTATGAGAAAGGACTTTTTTCCTACTGTTCCAGGGTAATGTAAGAGCATTACATCATTAAATATATTCTTTTACTGAATTTTTTTTTAAACTTAAAGCTGTCAATTCAACTTTTAAACAATTTTTTTCAAATTTTTAATTTTGATGAAAAAAATGTATATATACATGTATATATATATATATATATATATATATATATATATATATATATATATATATATATATATATATATATATATATATATATATATACACCTGTATATATATAAAAAAAGTGCTTTAAGTAGTCATGCTGCTCGTTAAATCAAGTCAAAGCACTGAATCATTCTCAACATTATTTACTTCCAGCATGAAAAAACAAAGTAAGTAAATTGATAAAAAAAATTATGCTATAATTTTCAAATATTCCAATATTCCTCAATATGAAGTCATCTTTGCAGTATGTACATGGATGGTTCTATGCTACAGAGAGAAGCATTTCTGCTGTACTTAGAGACCAAATTATGGTTTCCATTAACAGAGTTACAATGAAACAAAATACAAAGGCTTCTTATTGATTTGCAAATGAAATTATCGGAGACAAGATAAAAATAAAGAGTTCAAGAAAAAGCACTTCTGAGCAATATACCATTTTAAAGCCAGCCTCTTCAAACTGAACCTGTTAAATATTTCTGTCTTTGTATTGTATTTTCAAATAGCCACACAAGAAAATCATTTTTTCTAAGATCATATAAGGAAATCTGAGCTTCAGACATATTTGACATAGTTTTCTTCCAGACAGCCATTTATTTCTCATCTGGGCTGGAATATGATACTAAATAAGCCAGCCCTGGAAACACTTGGCCTTGATCAATAATTTATATCAGCACTGAAAATGGACATGAACCTCTATATAGGCAAGAATATTGATAAAACAATTTCGGTTCTTATTGCCGTATGGAAATGCTGGAAGTCCATATTGAAAGCATATATGATTCATTTTCTTTCTGTTAATATAGTTTATAGACTGCACATATAGCCGATATTTAGTGGTTTCTTTTTTTTTATTTTAGTGCAAAAAGATCATCACGTCCCTCGTCCAATGTCACTGTACCTAATGAACAGATATACTTCATTTTTTATATTTTTCATTTCATTTGTGTCTTACGGCACCGCACTCAATAAATTTTCAGTTATATGGTGGCAGCCAGTTTTTGTTTTCATGGTGGAAGAGAGAACACAGTTACAAAATACATGTACTTGGAAAGACATTAGATCTAGCAGCCTTCCACAAGTAAACTTGCAAATTTTCTCATAAAATACACTGAGGTTCCAACGGGGCCCAGAAGTCTTGTAATTTTATGTATCAAATTAGAAGAAAATTGACATAGTGTTCTTTTGAGAAAATAAGTTTAAAATTTTTAAAAGTTTACAAGTAATGTACAATGACTCCAATGCTCACTCGCACACTGACAGACAACACCAAATATCAAGTCACTTTGGTGGCACAAAAATATTAAATAATTACCTCCCCTCTGAGAAATCTCCATATGAAGATCTTCTTGAATGCAGTTTTGCAAGTTCACTCCACGCTGAGTTGGTACTCAGAAGACCAGGACTTAATGGAGGATGATCAAAGAAAGGCCCTTTTCCATTTCCACAGAAACCTGGACTCGGAGGTGGATAACTGCTCTCCTTTAAGTTGTAGGAAAAGTTATCGATACTTGTTGATGTAATGGGCGTCAGTTGAGATAAAGGCTTTATGTCTTTAAAAGATAACGTTGGATCACTGGGACGTCTTAATTCTGAAAAAAATGTTAGATTAAGTAAATATATTTATCAATAAATTCATATGACACTGACTGAATGTATGTGAATTAGGCATTGGGATAGATAACTTATCAACCCCTCAAAAACAATGGACTCTTCTAACAATCAATGACTTAGACCAGTCCAAATCAGTCTTTAGGGGTGAATGTGTTAAACTTAACATAGACAATACACAGACATTTATGATGTCAATGTCCCTAAAATAATTGACATCAAGATGAAAAACTATCTAGACTAGAAATAAACAGGACATACTGTCCTAACTAGAAATAGACCAAATTGTTTGCATTAGAAATAAACAAAGTCGTCTGGACTAAAAATAGACAAAACTGTCTGGACTAGATATAGACAAAATTATCTGGACTAGTGATAGACAAAATTGTCTAGATTAGCAATAGACATGAATATATGATTTACTCTGCATGCCAAACATTTTGAATCCTGTATATAGGGGCCACCCAAGGGATCAGACAATATTGACCTTTATGTGCAGGTTCAATTTAGTCAAGTTTGCAGTCAAGGGACTTTTCAAAACTGGCCTTTATAGACTGGTGATCCTTATATAGAGGTGACTGCTATAGCAGGTTTTACTGTAGTTTAATTAGATATTCCTTCAAATAGAATATCCTATACGATGTTCCTTGTCTTCAATGTTAATTTTCAGACTGAGACTTTAAACCAAGGTCCTGTGTCACAACAGAAATATATGTCAAAGAACCTCACCCTGATCCATTGCACAAGTCCAAATCTATGGCTCCTCAGCTATAGCTGATGACATCATCATATTGGTGAAAAAATCTTGTGATAAAAACAAACTAAACAAACATAATTTCAACCAATCAAAGTCCTACTTTATCATTCGGGGATTCCATGGCTAAGTGTTTACAGCACTGCGCTTTTAACCGCGAAGTCTCTCTCACCTCTAGTGAATTGGAACCTAACCTAAGATTTTGTGAGAAGATTTGAAAGTTTACTTGCAGAAGGTTGACGGGCTACTCTCATGTACAATGAAGCTGAATTCTCTCCTCCTGCATTAAAAAATGACCACCACTTTATAAATAAAAAAAAGAATTGTTGACGCCAGAAAAATATTACTAAATCTTTAGAGTGTAACGACTAAATCCATCTCCTCAATGTAAAAATTTTCTCTTCACTTCAAATTCAAAAACATGCTTTTATCAAAAGTCAATAATTTTCAATGAACAAATCACACCAGCTGTGATCCATATTTATCAACAGATTGAAAGCAATGTTCTCTAAGCTTACAAAATGATGAAATATAGTCGATATTTGACTATACACTTTCATTATCCTAACTAAACTCAATCTTCTTAAATTGTGACTTATACTTTTAAAATTGTAACAGATTATTGTTTCGTTTTAAAACAAATCCTTCTACAGATTAGATCAAATGTCTAAGGAATCCATCCATTTCTACGACTTTCTGTTAGCCTAAATTAAGTAGAGGGAAAAGATTCAGAATATCAAGGGAGTTACTTGGCATGCAAGCTCTATTTGTTTTACATGATACACATGGTTTAAGATTTCAGTGGGAATTTCTCCATTATGTGAATGTTATTCATTTTTCTTTTAGGTTACAGATCAAAATGATATACATTGAAACTTGTATAATAAGATCCCCACAGGGACACAAAAAAACAGTCTTTATAGGGAGGTGGTCTTTATATAGAGGTTGATTTGTACACAAATGGTACTTTTTGGGAAAGCCAAAATCAGTCTTTGTGACCGGGTGGTCTTTATACACAGGTGGTCACTAAAGCAGGCTTTACTGCTTAGTGGAATGTGGTCTCATAAGACAGGTGATCTTTCATGTCAAAAGTCTCTCAAGACAGGTTTCACTGTATGGCAGTAGGAATTTGTTTGAATTATGTACTAAGCCACACTCAACAATTTTTCATGCAGTCCTATGATGGTCCCCAGTTTTAATGGTGGAGGAGAGAACCCATTTACTTTGTACCCATGAAGAAATGGTCAACCTTCCTGAAGTAAACCGGCAAACTTCTCACAAAATCATCTTAGGTTCCAATGGGACTTGAATCCCATGCTGAGCAGCAGTTAGAGACTTCATGAGTTAAAGCATGATGCTCTAACCACTCTGCCATGGAGGTTCCATGACAGTAGGAAATCATGCTAATGTAACAGAAAGGGAAAAAGTGTATGACCAAACTGGGATTCCAGTCCTGGAGCCTGAAGTCACAAAAGACTCAATACCCACGCTTAACTTTTAATATTTTGATTATGTACTGTAGTTATTTGTTAAACTTCTGGATCTGACAAAATAGGAAACTTAAAATTGTATTACCGCGGTGTGTTTTCTTCTCATTCACATAAAAAAAAAAAATTGGGTAAAATTTATGAGTTTCCCATAAAAAAATGATCTTGAGAATGGTTCTCAAAATTTAGACTGTACTCAAACTATTTTTGATAATAATAAAATTTTTCTTAAAATGAGGAATAATTTTTGTCATTATTTATATCTGTATGCAGTATAGTGGAACCTGTCCTGAGAGATCATCAACCTTTCTGCCACTGAAATGTAGTCGTACTAGACAGATCTCTTATAAGAGGTTGTATTTAAAGGTTTATTTGGTTTTTTCAGAATGTGATCTCAAAAGACAGGTGGTCTTTCATGAGAGTGGACTTTCAAGACAGGTGCTACTATATATATATATATAAATTTTCTTTCAAGACAGGTGCTACTATATATATATATAAATTTTCTTTCAAGACAGGTGCTACTATATATATATATATAAATTTTCTTTCAAGACAGGTGCTACTATATATATATAAATTTTCTTTCAAGACAGGTGCTACTATATATATATAAATTTTCTTTCAAGACAGGTGCTACTATATATATATAAATTTTCTTTCAAAACAGGTGCTACTATATATATATATAAATTTTCTTTCAAGACAAGTGCTACTATATATATATAAATTTTCTTTCAAGACAGGTGCTACTATATATATATAAATTTTCTTTCAAGACAGGTGCTACTATATATATATAAATTTTCTTTCAAGACAGGTGCTACTATATATATATAAATTTTCTTTCAAGACAGGTGCTACTATATATATATATATAAATTTTCTTTCAAGACAGGTGCTACTATATATATATATATAAATTTTCTTTCAAGACAGGTGCTACTAAATATATATATAAATTTTCTTTCAAGACAGGTGCTACTATATATATATAAATTTTCTTTCAAGACAGGTGCTACTATATATATATAAATTTTCTTTCAAGACAAGTGCTACTATATATATATAAATTTTCTTTCAAGACTGGTGCTACTTATATAAATTTTCAGTTGCTGTATAAATTCTGTATGCTTTCATCTTAAAAGCATAGAAGCTAGTTGAGATTGAGTGTTAGGTAAATTTGGTGACTCTTGGCCAACAGATTCTACAAGAAGTACAATCTGTGTAGATGTGGACCTAACTAAGCTACATGATACATCCTACTCAGTTTCTATCTCACTCTTCCTCCTATCTTTTCAGGGGGTTTCATCCTCAATGAAATGTCTTGTAAGACTCACAATTCAGCACATGTTATCTAGCCGAGAACAAACCAAAGGTTTGTTTTAATCATCTTTTTACAGTGGTTACTCTTAGAAGGATTTAGGAATACATTTAGGGTTATATTTTGGCCTTGTATGATACCACTTTTTGTTTTGGAACTCAGCATCTATTTTAGATTCGAGCTTAACTGATGAAGTCTTAATAACAAAAACAATCTATTTGTCCAGTTGGCATTCTTACACCCATTAATGCAAACTGAAAGCAGTTTAGTTCTTATTTCTTATGTTTTCTGTCTTTTCTTTTTTGTTTCTTTTTTTTAATCGGAATTCAATTTTGATAAACATTTCGCACCCATTTTTGTACGCACAATACCTGGAACAGCTATTGGCAGTTATGAAATAATGAACAACATTTATTTCATAATGGTTATACAGCGTCAGTGCCAACAGGTGGCAAAAATGATATGATAAATCAAGAGATCATCTATATATCTCACAGGGTGAAAACACCCAGAAAGCTTTAGCGACAGAGCATAAAGTGAGTTTTTTCTCTACACATATCAAATTACCAAACAGTTCTACGTATTTCACAGCAGTGATTTTATTAAAATACTACAGGAAATAGAAATCACTTTCATCATGTAACATTTTTTGGGTAATAAAAAGGCGTTTTGTTTTTAGGCTAGCAGGAATATTACTAATTGCGAGATAAAAGAATCCTATTAAAATCAATTTTGCTCTAAAATAGATGATTTATTCAGTGTGCAACAAAAACTAATAAAATAAGCAGAAGAGATAGAATTCCAAGATCTTCTTGAATCTACCATGGATTTTATATATAATGTTTTATATATGGAACAGACTAGGAGTCTTAGATAATTTAAAAGCTCTTCTACACCCTACCTCCCCCCCCACACACACACACACGCGAACACCAGGTCTTTTTCTGTCAATTTTAGTAAAATGCCATGGAAATGGGAAAATTGGGAATTTTAATGTGAATTTGTGTTAAATTGGGAAAAATTGTTTGCACATATGGAAATCTAAATGTAAATGAATTTCCCCTTAAATTAATTTACTTTTCATTAAGATCATGAACTCAATGCCAAATTGTGAATTTTTTTCATCAAATTGGCCAAAAAACATGTATTTTGCATTGGGATTGGGGCCAAAATTCGGCACCATGGAGACTATAGATAAAGGCAAGTGAAACTTTTATGTAAAGTGCCTCTTACAGAGATAATAAAACCAGTCTTTATAAGGAGGTGGTTTTTAATAAGAGGTTGATTTGTACACAAATGGTACTATTGCGGAGAGCAAAAAAACGGTCTTTGTGACCAGGTGGTCTTTATACACAGATGGTCGCTAAAGCAGGTTCAACTGCATATTTACAAACATGATGAGGCTTAATTGAATTATAGCAGGGGTTAGAGAATTGTTTTCAGCAAAACAAATATCAGAGCTACAGTAATACATGGAATCAAGTCTTTGTGGCCAGGTGGTCTTTATACACAGGTGGTCACTAAAGCAAGTTTTACTGTCATACTGATGCTTACAATAACAACTTGTACTTGTTTTATGTAGCTTTTATATTCTGAGACACCAGAGATGGAATTACTGAAATTTAACCCTTTGAACCCTGGAGGCGGGAAACCGGCCATAACATAAATGCTTGTATACCCTGGTGGCCGTTTTTCCAGCGAGGAAGTTATTCCAGTATTTAGAATTTCCTATAGCTTTCACTGACCAATGAGAGCTCCTATAACACCTTGATTTTGATAAATCATGCTTCCGGTGAAACTGTAAAACATAATTTCTAGAAACATTGCTCTGTAATTTGGCTAAACATTATGAGTAAAAGGCACTCAACTGTGTTAACAGATTATCAAGTTCTCAAACTGTTGTATTTTTGTCCAGGAGCCCAGAGTGGGAGAACGGCTCATTTCAGGTGGCCAGGGTTCAAAGGGTTAGGATGTTTCAATGATGAGATACATGCAGTGGTACATGTGTAGTGAAAATTTTATATTCTGAGAGAACAAAGATGGAACTAGTGAAACTGAAGATGTTTTCATGATGAGATACATGATTACAATGTAAATACCAAGGATACATATGTTATGTAACTTTTATATTCTGAGACATCAGAGATGGAACTACTGAAACCGAAGATGTATCATTGATGAGACATATGATTATAAAAAAAAATTATACCAAGGGCACATGTGTTGTGTTTATTTTCTTGATTTTTATGGAAAAAGCAAGCAAAATTTATTCTGTAACTTGACATGTTTGTATATTGATGGCATACAATGGTATATAATGGTGGAAGTTATTGCTCATTTGAAGAAAAACTTCAGAAATATAAAAAGAAATAGTTTAAGTATGTACTCAAATTTTGACTACAGTACTCAATGTATTTATTCATTTTTTCATGGGAATATCATACGTGTGACGCAAAATTTTATATGTGACTGATGTAAAATTATAACATGTTTCCTATTCACTCAAATTCAAAGTTTTTTGAGCGATTCTGTAGTCATGATAATGAAATAAAAGTTGAGCTTGAGTATAGGGCCCAGGAATGGAACTACAGAAACTGAAGATGTATCAATGTTGAGATACATGTACACAGTGTAATAATCACTAACTAGTACATGTGCTATGTTACATTTATATTTTGAGACACCAGAGATGGAATTAATGAAAATGAAGATGTATCAATGATAAAATATATGTACACAGTGTAATATACAATGTAATAATCACTAACTAGTACATGTGCTATGGAACATTATATTTTGAGACACCAGAGATGGAATTAATGAAAATGAAGATGTATCAATGATAAAATATATGTACACAGTGTAATATACATCAATAATCACTAACTAGTACATGTGCTATGTTACATTTATATTTTGAGACACCAGAGATGGAATTAATGAAAATGAAGATGTATCAATGATAAGATATATGTACACAGTGTAATAATCACTAACTAGTACATGTGCTATGTAACATTTATATTTTGAGACACCAGAGATGGAATTAATGAAAATGAAGATGTATCAATGATAAGATATATGTACACAATGTAATTACCACTTATACATTTACATTGAGTAGATGAGGAAGTGATGATTTTTTTTTTTTTTTTTTGCTACTGATGCTGTAAAATTCCTGGTTTGGGTCAATTTATTTTAAGTAGAGTCCAGGGGTAGGTTAGTTAATGAGCCATGCCTGTTATAAGATGGAACCTAGGTTTTTAGTTTCAATTTTTGTGTTTCAGAATTGTGACTTTCATTTTAAATACTGAGTATTTTATGGTGGTTACAGACATTTCTTGTTCTAATGTCGTAGGTTTGTATAAACCTGGATTCCAACACCAGACTATGAGTTTGCAAATCAGATGCTGAATTACCACAGAGCCAATAGGAGCAATTTGATTATAATAAATTTTTACAAACTTCGAGCAAACATGCTACAATGTATTATCAATCTATATATATTGTATCTTTAGCATTTATATAAAATATGCACACAGATTTGTACAAATACTGTTGAATCACCCCCTGTTTCTATCACCATAAAATATCAGCAATTAACAAGCTTGCCCTTAAATTACCAACAAAAACTATTGAAAAAGTTAATTTAGATTCAGTTTATATACATATAACTCATTCTCATATCTCTTTTATATAAAAATCTATACTTAAGAAATTGTTAAGTCCCTCAGACTACAGCCATTACTAAAATAAACATTGTGACATTTTGTTACACAATTCTGCTGTTTACCAGTTTTTAAAAAGCATATTATATTGACTGAAATATCTATAAATCTATAGAAAAAAATTTGTGTATCTTCATCGTGCAGCCATTACAATATTTTTGTACTCTGTCTACCAAATGCATACCATGAATTGAGTTTTATTGATTCAATAACTTAGCACTGATAATGTTCATCTGAAATCATACTCGGTAATGTTCCACAGAACGAAAAAAATAAAAAAAAATAAATATGAAGAAATCAATTTATGTTTTTTGTTATCTGTAAAAGCTGTTAAAATTGGACTGAATCTATTTGCCAATCTATTTCAAAGCTAGCTCTGGAGATGTATATTGTGCTGGTTTTTTTTAATATACATGTATATATGCATCCTGCAGGCTTCTGGTATTCTATCTCTATTTTCTTTTAATCTATTCGCAGACAGACGCATGTAAACTTGTTATAAATCATCTTCTGAAGATGGCACCTTCTCAGTCTAACGAGAAGGTCAGGAATTACCAGGTCTGTTATATCTTAAAGAACTTGGTTCAGTATCATACAAAGTGTCCGAGGGTTAACAAGACCATCATTTGATTTTTCTAGGTACATGTAGGTACATGTACTGTATGGTGGAATGACTAAACTGATCAAATATATGCAAAACAAATACAGTCTAATTGTAAAGGCTAACTATGTATAAAGGGCATCATACACATAAGTAAAACAGGTGTTTGTCACCATACATATATGTAAAATAGGTGTTTGTCATCATACACATATGTAAAACAGGTGACTGTCACCATACACATAAGTAAAACAGGTGTCTGTCACCATACATATATGTAAAACAGGTGTCTGTCACCATACACATAAGTAAAACAGGTGTCTGTCACCATACATATATGTAAAACAGGTGTCTGTCACCATACACATATGTAAAACAGGTGTCTGTCACCATACACTTATGTAAAACAGGTGTCTGTCACCATACACATATGTAAAACAGGTGTCTGTCACCATACATATATGTAAAACAGTTGACTGCCACCATACACATATGTAAAACAGGTGTCTGTCATCATACACATATGTAAAACAGGTGTCTGTCACCATACACATAAGTAAAACAGGTGTCTGTCACCATACATATATGTAAAACAGGTGTCTGTCACCATACGCATATGTAAAACAGTTGACTGCCACCATACACATAAGTAAAACAGGTGTCTGTCATCATACACATATGTAAAACAGGTGTCTGTCACCATACACATAAGTAAAACAGGTGTCTGTCATCATATACATATGTATAACAGGTGTCTTTCACCATACACATATGTAAAACAGGTGTCTTTCACCATACATATATGTATTACAGGTGTCTGTCATCATACACATATATATAACAGGTGTCTGTCACAATAAAGATATGTAAAACAGAGGTCTATCACCATACACTGTATGTAAAACAGGTCTGTCATCATACACACATGCAAAACAGATTTCTGTAAATATATTCATACCAATACTATAATCTAAGTTACATGTAACATTCACATAATATGGTACATAGGCAGAAGCTGACCTGTGGACATGTTACAAAGTATGTTAAATTGGTCATATACATACTCATCTACTGGGACTATGTAATTACATTTATAAGTGAGGAACACTTTCATACAGAAATATATTTGTGAATTTGTCAAAATTTCTCTTCCTTATTGAATTTACAAAGTTCATCTGTTCCTTGGGATATACTGAAAGCAGATTTAGTGGCTGTGCATCTGTGTGCACTATTTGCATTTTTCTATACTCCAATTCACATAACTTGGCAGGACGGAGTAACCTTTTGATTTTTTGATCTTATGGTTGATCCCTACTCACTTTTCGGTTATGACAAGATCGATGGACAGAAAAAATGTTTAATTCCTCACTGGATATTCTCTTACATATGGTGACAAGAAGGAACGATTCCTCTTGCCTGTGTAATTTTAATGTCGTTATGTTTTGTTACCTAAAGTTTAAACTCGTCCAGGTCAAGAAAGGGTTCATTCACGAGACTCCACCCTGTCAGGTTATAACGGTTTTACTATAATGACAAATAAAATAATTCCATGACAACAGTACAAAGATAACTTTAACAATGTTAGATGTCAAAGATGTAGACGTAAGTAAATTTGATTCAAAATGATATTTCGGAGGAGCAAAGATAATACATTGGAACCTGTCTTGAAAGACTTGACACACTCTTTCTGCCACTCAAAGACAGGTGGTACCTTAAAAGAGATTTTTATTTAAAGGATTATTTAACTGTTTTTCAGAATGTGGTCTCAAAAGAATCTGATGTGAGTGGTTTCTCACAAGACAGGAGCTTTCTCTCAAGATGTGAGTGAGTGGGTTTCTCTCAACAGGTGCAGATGTTTTTCTCTCACAGTATCTGATTCAAAGTTTCAAGACAGGTGCTCTCTGATATACTCTCAAGACAGTATTACTGCAGAATAAAAATTTTTTTTTGAAGTTTTAGTTTTGTTTATATTCTTGTTTTCATTTGTCAGTACAGTTAAGTTAAAGTTGTGGCGAAATTTACACAAATATATAAGTTAAAACAATAGAAATATAACAAAAGTCCCACATTGTTTTTTAACTTTTTGATTTTTTATCTTGTAGTTGTTTCAGAAACAGTGGAATTATTCTTTATTTCAATGTACCAGTACATGTAGCTTGCTAACTGTAAAAACAATTCAAATGTGAATACCATACTGGACTTGACCTTATTTCCACAAAATATATAGGAATATAAGATGGCTTATGCCAGTGTATAGCTCTTATTTATTATTGTACATCAAGTACAAGTAGTAAAAATAGAAAAAATTAAAATAATTTTTTGGTAAACAAAGCTTATGCCCTTTTAAAGTTTAAGTTTAATGTGAAGCTAGAGCGACTCAATGTTAAAACAATATTAAATAAAAAAAAAATCAATGACCACAATCATCACATTTTATGATGGCCACCTGCTTACTTTTGCTTGATTTAATGACGTTTCATTTGTACAATTAGTAAGGCTGAGTTAATCAATTGCAACTGAAAAAGTGCCAAACCTGGGTTTCTCAAGTAATTTTTACAAAATATATAGGAATTTAAGAATTTTTATGCCTGTGTATATCTCTTTTTTGTTATTGTATATCAATTCAAGGAGTAAAAAAGGGGGGAAATTTTGGAAAAAAAAAACCCACAGCTATTGCTCCTTTAATCCACACTGCATAGCAGCCTTGTACATGTAAATGAAATGTAAAAGCCAATTCTACCAGTTGAAGCAGTGGCGTGTCTTTTATTGATAGTCAATGTAGTTTTCAAAAATGCTCGGCCATAAAATCCCCTAAACTGCAAATGGAGAAAACTGCATAAACTGAATTTTTATTGATTTTTGTTCGCAAATCATAGAATGCACAGTGTTCTATCAAAAGTTAACAAATTACCGTTAAGTGAAGCATGAAGTTGGCCTGCTGTTTATAAATGGGTACATGTAGTAACTTTGTGGTTGACATCAAAATCTCCAATTAAACTTCTGGTAAACATGGAAAGGTGTTAAAGGAGCTTGTAACTACTCCATCAAATATGTCTTTAACGTCTAAAACACTAGATTCTAGTGATGGTTACCATAAAATATGGGAACCATAAAACTATATGGATCCCAAAATTGTGTTGAAATGGTTGATACATTGTACTCCAATGGTATCCCAACAGCAGCATATTTTTTTTTTTAGGGGTGGGCACAGGGTGGGGAAGATGACAGTTTCGGGTGGAGAAAGCTCATAAAAGTTGGACTTAAAATCGGCAAGATTACTAGAACGAAACATCAAATACAGTCAAAATTGTCTGTAAAGGTCACTCAAAGGAAAAAAAGGCAAAAGTAGCCATTACAGACAGGTGGCCTTTATAAAAAGGTTTATTCATTAAATAAAAAGTTAACAAAAATTGAGTTTGAATGGCATTTATAAGCAGGTGCCCTTTATACACAGGTGTCATTTAATGCAAGTTTGGCTGAACAAATGTAAAAGTCCTTTCAACAAGTTAAAACTTACTGATTTAACCATACAGTAAAATCTGAATAGAATGAACTTGGTTTGTGCGAAATCATGCACATAACAAATCAATAAGAATTCCCCCACTGCACCTCTATATATTCTTAGTTCAAAAACAATTTTACAATGAATTTTATATATTGAAATTTTGCTTATAACAAACCTTATTTCTATGTCCCTAGACCGCCTTAACCAACATCTTTTATAGAATTATAACAAGTGATCAATATCATTTAAATGAAAGTCAGTTCTTAACATTTTGCTATGCAAAAATTATATAAGTTGTGTAAAAAAGTAACAAAACCACTGATTTATTTTTACTTCCCGGAAAGTTCCCATTTAGCCTAGATTTAAGAGTGAATTTTTTCTTCACAAAGTTGGTTTTAACCCTTCAGCCCACTTTGCTATAACTGTATAACAAACTGTCCTTATAAAGAATTGAACAATAAGGTCCCTTGTAATTCGTTGTAGGCGAGTTTTGCTGTATATTCACTAGTTATAAAACTGTCCTAATAACAAATTGAACAATAAGGTCCCTTGAAATTCATTGTAGGCGAGTTTTGCTGTATATTCACTAGTTATAAAACTGTCCTAATAACGAATTGAACAATAAGGTCCCTTGAAATTCGTTGTAGGCGAGTTTTGCTGTATATTCACTAGTTATAAAACTGTCCTAATAACAAATTGAACAATAAGGTCCCTTGAAATTCGTTGTACTGTATTTCACTAGTTATTAAAACTGTCCTAATAACAAATTGAAAATAAAGTCCCTTGAAATTCGTTGTAGGCGAGTTTTGCTGTATATTCACTAGTTATAAAACTGTCCTAATAACGAATTGAACAATAAGGTCCCTTGTAATTCGTTGTAGGCGAGTTTTACTGTATATAACAATACATGTACTTTGACAATTTCTGATTACGTATACCATAAAAAAGCATACATTATCAGAGTCTGTGATTACGTATACCATAAATAAGCGTACATTATCAGAGTCTGTGATTACGTATACCATAAATAAGCATACATTATTAGAGTCTGTGATTACGTATACCGTAAATAAGCGTACATTATCAGAGTCTGTGATTACATATACCATAAATAAGCGTACATTATCAGAGTTTGTGATTATGTATACCATAAAAACGTATACTTTGACAGAGTTTCTGATTATGTATTACCATAAAAACATATAATTTGACAGAGTTTCCGATTATGCATTACCATAAAAACATAAACTTTGACAGAGTTTCTGATTACCGTAAATACACATACATGTACTTTTAAATTAGTTTATGATTTTGTATTCTGTAAATACAATGAAACCTGTATACAGGGGCCACCCAAGGGACCAGAAAATATTGACCTTTCTGTGCAGGTGACCATTATACACAGGTTCAATTTAGTAGAAGTATGCAGTCAAGGAACTTTAAAAAAGTGGCCCTTATAAACAGGTAATCCTTATATAGAGGTGGCCGCTATAGCAGGTTTTACTGTACATATGCTTTGACAGAGTTTCTGATTACATAAACACCAAAGTGACACTGAGGCATAAAAATTGTGATGTAATGCATCATCCCTCAATCAGACCTAGGAACGACAAACTTTATAATTATTACACATTCCGTTAATATGAAAAGATAATTGGATGTATTAACTCAGACAATAAATTATAGATTCTTCAACCAGTGTTATTGGTCATAAGTGTGTGATACCGTATCCATGGTGATAAAGTTAGAAAGATTTATTTTTAGCTCGATGTAATTCATAGATAATAATTTTAGATACATTTGTACATATTTGCAATGTGGAAATCCTTCCTTAGTATTTAGCCCCAAGCTTCAATTACTGCTGGAGTAATTATTAACGATTATTATCATATATTATATGGTGAAACCTGTATATTACCCAAGGGCCCAGAAAATATTGACCTTTATGTGCAGGTGACCCTTATACACAGGATCAATTTAGTAGAAGTATGCAGTCAAGGGACTTGAAAAGACTGGCCCTTATAAACAGGTAATCCTTATATAGAGGTGGCCACTATAGCAGGTTTTACTGTAATTACTAACCATCTTATTCTACTTTTATTCTGAATCATGATGCTACAGTGATAAGAATGGGGCGATTTATGAAAAGTGTGCTGTAAAGCAAATACAGAATTTATATCCCTTTAGATCATTAACCCCTGAAAAAACAATCGACTCTCCTGTAAATCATTGATTTAGGCCAGTCCAAATGTGTCTTTAAGGATGAATGTGTGATTTTCTAATGGTGAAAATCCATTTTATCTGATTTCAGAGGGATTGGTCAATCTATGGCATCACAATTTTGTCATGCGGGAGTAAATCACATTTTTATGAAAGACACTTTTAGAGGCTAGTGATCATTCTCAGGGTTTTAATGTATTGACTAGAAAATATCATGGGACATATATCAAAATTTCATATCAACTGTTTCAATGATCTGTTATGTATATTTATTACCTCTCTCCCCCCCCAAAAAAGATATATATTACTGAAAAAAAAAGAAATAAAAATGGAGACAAAAAAATTCAAATCAAATGAAAATGAGGTCCTTATAAAATGCCTTTACCTGAAAGCTTGTGTCATCGATACATTACCCTCTACCTGTGAAATCATTCATCAACCTCTGAAAAAAATGGACTCATCTGTAAATCAATGACTTAGACCAGTCCAAATGTGTATCCAGGGATCAATGGGTTAAGTGAATGGTGAGCAATTACACAACTTTAACCAAAACCTTAACTGGACAGACTGATGAATATAGACCCCCCCTCCTCCCCAAGTGTCACTGACAGGGCACTAAAATATTGCTTATCCCACCTGTTAAAAAATGAAGACGATAATAGTTCAGAGAAAAACATTTATAATGATAATATAGAACAAAGCTGACAGTTGATTTTTTGCAGCAGATTTTCAAAAGTGATCTCTTACTGGTTAGTCAGTAGTAAGGTCACATTTTCTTTTTTTTTTTTACTTAGAATTATGTTGATCATTTAATAAGTAAAAAATAACCAAATTACCTAAATCCAACAATATTTACAAAAAAAAATGCAACATTTTGCTGCTTTGGTTTATCAATATACCTTGAAATGTCTCCGTCTCTATAGTCGTCTCTTTCATCTCTGTGTCTCCATGAGATTGAAATTTCCAAATCAATGCAATTAATGACGTTTTTAACTGACAGAAATATTTTTTTATTAAAAAAGTTAATTCAGTGAATTTAATGAAATTTTAAAGCAAACAAATTACTATAAATGGGTTAATTAGTCAACACAAAACTAATTTTGTTTTGTTATTTTTGTATGCATGCTTCTTTGTTTGTTTGTTGTTTTTTATTCATATATTTGTTGTTTTGCTTAATTTATCGAGCAATGTGACTACTTAAAGCCCTTAACACCACTCATCCCAGTGAGACAAGGAGAGAGATGTCTAGTGTAATATTATACATTTATGGACCTCTTGGTAGGGTGATATGAAGGTTCGTCAATGCCCTCGGGGGAATATGACTGCCGAGGGTAGATGAACCTTCATCTAGGCATACAGATGGCGTGCGCACTGGAGATGAAAACTCATCTCAAAAAATCTGGTATACCAGTATGATTGGACGTTAAACCAGGGACCTTTACATGCCTACAGCGAAAAGTGCAACACATGTTTTTTTACATACATATGAAAAAATATCTGTAAAATACAAGTTTTACACTGTTTGAAGGTTGGAATCTACTGTAAATCAATTAATTAGACCAGTCCAAATGTGTCTCTAAGGTTCAATGAGTTAACACATATGTTGGTGCTATTTATGCACATTAATTAAAGAATTATTCATAAATTTGTAATTTTCTCCAATATGGACTAAGAATACATTTTTTGCATATTTAATTAAATAAAGATTATCAATTATCTAACAATGAGAGATGTAAAAGTAAGTTTCCACCTCAGAAAACAATGGATATCCCATGCAGTCTAGTTTACTCAATCAGACATCGTTTGGGTATTCCAGCCTGGTTCCCTTAATCAGAAAACAGTAGGTATCCCATCCAAGTTCACTCAATCAGACACAGTGGGTTCGTTTTACGCCAACATACGTTTTACATACATTATACATACATAATACATATTTTTATTACGTATGTTATGTGGTCCTCAACATGTGTTTAACATACATGTATCGTATGTTTAACGCCTGTTTTACGCATGCCGTGGTGAAGATCTGTACGGGCTCTACCAAGTGAGCAATTCTGTTTGCTTTTTATGTTGTCAGTTTTTTATTTTTTCATTTTCATTTATGACAACTGTTTGTTGTCACTGAATGTCGTGCTTTGTTAACTACGTATCTGAAACATCACATTTTTGTTGTTCTCCTAATTATGGAGATCTGTACTCTTTGAACTACCAGTAAAGCACTGGGATTGGTACATAGTACATTTAAGTATGTGTTAACGACTATCATTGTCATATTTACACATTTTATTATATCTATTATCTTGTTTTTCATGTAAGATACAGACAGTACACAGACAACAATACACCGATACGACACAGTAATGTTTTGTTTGGATGTTCTGTTAATAAGCTGCTGATCAATTCTGTACATGACCATTTTGCTTAGGATCTAAGCAACATTTCTAATATAGATATGGTGGTGCATATCATTAGCATTTTATTTAATAGTACATTAAACAATGATATAAAAAATGTGAAAATAGTTCAAAATTCCATCTCCATACATTAATTTAGCATACATGTATATCAATGACTATATAAATAAGTTAATTCATTGACCCCTGAAAAACATTTGACTCTACTGTAAATGAATGGCCTGGACCAGTCCAAATGTGTATTTAGGGGTGAAGGAGTTAAAATATTTTGAATTCAATTGCACTAGAATAAATTATTGAACAAATATTACACTCGACCCTACAATTTTTGTATTCTACCAATAAACTGCATAGACTACCAAAAAACTACCATTCTGTATTCTACCAATATACATGTAGGGCAATATAAACCACCCCAAATTCTTTTATACTAGTAAACATTAAAAAACATGGACTACATTAAACCCTACCATTTCTAAATTCTACCAATGTAGGGCACCTGCTGATCATGATTGATATCAAAAACAAGTTCTTCTATATTAGTAAACATTGACAAATACAGACTAAATTAGACCCTACCTTTTCTGTATTCTACCAATATAGGGCACCTGCTTATCACTAATATCAAAATAAATTCTTTTATACTAGTAAACATTAACAAATATGGACTAATTAGACCCTACCATTTCTGAATTATACCAATATAGGGCACCTGCTGATCATGATTGATATAAAAAACAAGTTCTTCTATATTAGTAAACATTGACAAATACAGACTAAATTAGACCCTACCTTTTCTGTATTCTACCAACATAGGACACCTGCTTATCACTAATATCAAAATAAATTCTTTTATACTAGTAAACATTAATGGACTAATTAGACCCTACCATTTCTGAAATATATACCAATATAGGGCACCTGCTGATCATGATTGATATCAAAAACAAGTTCTTCTATATTAGTAAACATTGACAAATACAGACTAAATTAGACCCTACCTTTTCTGTATTCTACCAACATAGGGCACCTGCTTATCACTAATATCAAAATAAATTCTTTTATACTAGTAAACATTAACAAATATGGACTAATTAGACCCTACCATTTCTGAATTATACCAATATAGGGCACCTGCTGATTATGACGGATATCAAAACAAATTCTTTTATACTAATAAACATCAACAAACACAGACTACATCTACATTAGACCCCACCATTTCTGTATTCTTCCAAAAGAGGGCACCTAGCTGCTAATTATGATTGATATCAAAACTAATTCCTCTTTTCTAGTAAACATCAACAAACAAAGACTACATCTACATTAGACCCTACCATCTCTGTATTCTAACAATATAGGGCACCTGCTAATTATGACCGATATCAAAACAAATTCTTCTATACTAGTAAACATCAACAAACACAGACTACATTAGACCCTACCGTTTCTGTATTCTACCAAAAGAGGGCACCTGCTATCACTTGTATTAAATTCCTGTAGTGATATTCCATCTTCATCATCTAAATATGTATCCCATGCACAATTTGAAGCCATTTTCTCATCCCTCTGTGTAGGGTTGGCCCGAAAGGCTGAGACCATGAATGCCCAAATCATTGAATGCAGTACTTGGTTTTGATACAAATACAGAATCCAATTCTTGACAGAGAAAAGAAATCACATTCACTTCCTTATTTATTCAATCCAAACAAATCCATTTGGAAAAGCATTTCCATCAATTCAATTTTCCCAAATTTGAGGTCAGTTTTAAGCTGAAGGCTAACAATTTTTTTTCTGGATGAATATATATATATATATGCGAATAAACCACATCATATTATAAAGAAATTCTCCATGAATAACATTTTTCAAAATATATCTCCAAACTTGATAGGTTTTCCCTACGAGCAATTTCCAATAAAGTAAGCTTTTATGAAAGTATCTCTAGACTTTCCTTGAATTCTGAATTATATAAATATAACACCATAATGTGGAAATCCTAGAATATATATCTTGACTTTTCATCACTTATATTTGTTCATTTCTTTTATATATACCATTGCACACACAAATTTGCTGCCTGTATAGTTCCACAAATTCCTTATAGTCATCTAACGATTCCAGTCAAAAATGAAGCGGTTTGATGCAAATGAACAACAGTTACTAATGAATAGAGAGGTACGTACAATGTAGCATCAATATCTATTTCCCAAGTTTCCGGAGAAATATCCAGTTACTTGTATGAGAACACTAATCATTAAGTTAAACTATCAATACCGGTACAGAAAAAGTATTGGTTGTGTTATGTTTCCCCGTTTGTACAAATCTGCTTCAGCCTGGAGTTTGTGACATGATAATTGGTTATCACTCCAAGTGTTGTTAAGTAGTATAAAATGGCTACCATCCTAGTGTGTTTGTAATCAATATTAAGAGTTATAATTACACAACTGCTTTTCAATTTAACTTTGGATCAAAGGTCTTGGTGTATTAACTTCATCGTCAATATTTACATCAATTTATCTTCAGTTTCATCAATTTGTTTTTTTGGTTTTTTTTTTTTTTGGGGGGGGGTCTCACTAAAACTACATGTATGAAAGAATACACTAGCAGTTCACTCGGACATTAAACCATCAATCATGGCTATAATTACATTAGATAAAAACACACAAGGTGTCCTTTGAAGGTCTATTAATTGTTTGTAATTTAATTAAACTGATGATAGTTTTGTCATATCTTTTATATCAGACATTATGACTTCAGTCATACATCATGGTGACAATCTTGTTGTTTACATATACTGTATAATACTGGGGAGTTCATTATTATTATAATGTAGTAGTTAATCTTGATTTAGTAATCATTGTTATAGATTACTGCAACAACATATCTCAGCATCCATGAGTACTGTTACAGGAGTTAACAAATCAGCTTGGAAAAATTCAGGTCACAGCTCTTTAGGAGGGTTGGTTGGACACATCAAAATAATTTCTTTATTTTTAGCCTTAAGGTAAAAAAATCCAAAGGAAAAATATATATGAACATACCTACATGTACTGCAATATTATGGAACCAGTGACAATATGGAACCAGCAACATTTTGGAACCAGACTGACAATATGGAACCAGCTATATTATGAAACCAGTGATAATATGGAACCAGCTATAGTTTGGAATCAGTGATAATATTGAACCAGTTATAATATGGAACCAGCTACAAATGTATAATACGGAACCAGTGATATATGGAACCAGCAATAAGATGGAACTAGCTGAAATACATAAAGGAAGTGTTACCAAATTCTTAAAGATCCCCGTTAACCGATAGTCGGATTGTGGATCAAAATTTACTTTTTTTGCAAACTTATGTTTTTCTCAATGATTTGATAAGTTGAACTAATATTGATGGAAAATGCTAAAAGTCACTAAAAAAACTGATTCTGCATTTTTTTGCGTGATTTTGTATTAGAAAAAAATCAAACTATGGTAGCTTAACATTAAATAGTTCTTGGATGCGATATTCAAAACACTGCAATAGGGGAGTTTCTAGTTCTCACATTGCCCGTTATTATTCTAGATTTTTCGTGCTGGTATCAAGTGACTTTTACTTTTGGTTAACCATCGATACTTCCATTTTAGGTTGTTTACAAAGGGCACCAAAGCAGATGCACGATTTCATAAAATAAATCTAAATGTCACAAGATAACACGTCTGGTAAATTGTTCAGACGATTTTGCCAATTGGTTTCTTACATGAAATGATTAGTGACAATCATCTAGTTAGCACAAGCAAAATAACTCATGTTTGCGATTAAGTCTGCAAGATATACCCTTTTCACTTAGAAAAGATACCAAATAGGGCACATTCCATGCTCTGATATTGTTGTCTATCTACGTGTTATTTCTTGATCAATGCAAAGGCATATACCATCGCTATGGTTAACCAAGTTGAAGCGACACCCGAAAAATCTGATCCAAAATGGACTACATACAAACCTGAAACTCTCCTATTAAAAATGTATCTTTCGTTAACAGAAATATTTAAATGATAAATAAAAGAGTAAACAAATTTTAAAAAATTCTGTCAAGAAGCATCTGTAACACTACAGCTTGTAATTATTTATTATCACCACTTGTGGTGGTCTACGGTGTGGAATCTGCCTTGAGAGACCACCCTTTCTGCCACTGAAATATGGTCTCTCAAGACAGGTGGTCCCCCATAAGAGGTCTTACGTATAGAATTATTTAACTGAATTGGTTTCAGAATGTGATCTCAAAAGGCAGGTGGTCTTTCACAAGAGTGGTCTCTCAAGACAGGTTCCACTGCATTGGTAGAGTGTTGGACTCCCAATTTAGTGGTCTCAAGTAGGATTCCAGGTACAAAGTCATACCTGGGAGTTTAAATAAACAGTGGTGACTGTTCCTTCGCAAAAAAACTCTCGGCAGGAGAAATAAAGTCACGGGTCTTTTGGATGAGACTCGAAATCGAGGTCCTACGTTTATGTCATGGCAGACATGGCATATTAAAAAAAAAAAACCTATTGCATTTGCATTAAGCCAAGGCTCGGGTCAAAATTTGTTAGAATTCACCTAAAGCTGGTGACATCTGTACATAATTGAAATTACTTATTGATGAGGTTAGTAATAATATAGGTTTTATTACTTTTGTTGACTTGCGGCTAGACACTTAATGGTTCTAAACACTTGTTAATTCCAGGTAAGTGACAATATGCGCTTAAACACTTTTGTTGACTCATAACACTTGCTGATTAGAGCTAAATGACAATATGAGACCCCCACCCCCCTAATAGGATAAATGTTATTTTTCATGTAAATAAGTGTATAAATTCAGAAATATACAGTATACAGAAGTCAAAATGATGCAGTCTGAATTTCCTATGATGCAGTGAAAATATACTGGAAAATTTAGTAAAATCAATAAAACGCCCTCTGAGAATAAAATTATGCCAGAACTTTTTCTTTGCTTTAGATTCTCTGACATTTATAGATGATAATAAAACATCACCAGCATTTTATATCTCACTTTATTAAATATATGTACACTTTAGGTTGGCTTTGTGGTAAGAGCTTTTGCCAGGAAGCCTAGATTTCCTGTAGGGTCAAATCTGAGACTTTTTAATACGATTGTGATTATTCCTATGTCAATCATATGGCATTAGTTGTGGTAAAAATCACATATCTTTCTCTTGGGATTTTAATCCTAGGTCAAATGTCATATGTAGGTATGGCATATTTAAGGGACATCAGCTATTTTTTCCAAAAAAAAAAAATTATTTTGTTTTTTTTACTATCTACAGATATAATTGATGTACAATAACAAATAAGAGATATACCAGTACACAGGCATAAAAAATCTTATATCCCTATATATACTAGCGGATTTTATAGATTTATAGATTCATATACAAAATATCATGTTGCATTATGTATATCATTATTTAATATAATGCATTGTCTTTTAATTCAAACATCAAATCACGGATTATGCCCATTATGGTTGATACGAACAGCCACTGAAAGTAAGGGGGTGCAAAAAAGTTTAATAGTGTGTATGACTGCCATTTGCAATGATGCATTCTTCACACCTAAACAAATCAGGTTATGCAGAAATGCCTGGGGAATGTTCCACCACATGCGCAATAAAGAACGACGCAAAGCATCCAACGTAGCAGGGGGTTTGGCTCTTGAAGTAGACATCGTTCCATTTCATCCCAAACATGTTCTATAGGCGATAAATCCGGTGACATTGCAGACCACAGTAGCACATTCACATTTTGCTGTTGTAGATAGTCACTAACAATGCGTAAGGTGTGCGGTCGTGCATTGTCCTGCTGCACAATGATGTTACGCTGGTTGTTGGGAATGAATGGAATGATGTGCTAATGTACAATCTCGTCATGGTAGCATACGCCGGTTAAATTGCCCTCCACTATCACCAAAGGGTTCCTTCCATGTATTGTAATTCCATCCCAGACTATAATGCTCCCTCCGCCAAATTGGCGGCACTGAATAACGCAGGCGTGACGGTAAGCCACTGCTGTCAAGATAAAATCTCGACTCATCCATATACAGAATTTCCGCCCAATTTCTGTTATTGAAAAGACAATGCTTCCTACACTATGCTAACCTCGCAACACGGTGACACCAAAACAGAACAGAATGAATAGCAGGACGATGAGGATGGATATTGGCCTCTTGCAATCTGTTCCTTACGGTATGAGGACTTATCCGTCGATGCCCAGGGCTGATGCTTCCAGTGATCAAAGAAGCAGATTGGAATCAATTATGCAAATGTGATATCTGTATATACGTATCTTGCCGACATGACATCACACGCGATCGTCTTGATCGTGGGTGGTTGCAAATGGTGCAGTTTGCTGATATCATCTCCATAAAGCATTTACAGTGCTAATATGCACTCCAAACTGCCTTGCCACATTGCTTTGAGACATCCCAGCTTCAAGCATTCTAATAGCATGCAAACGATCATTAACAATCATGCGAGGCATCTCTCATCAAAATTTTATTCCAAAAACCAATGTTTTTTCTGTTTCAATACATTGAATGCTGCCAATGAATACAAGAACTTCTAATCGATTACTAACCACGTGTTGCTTAGGTTCGAAATTCCAGAAAACTGTGCTGTGGCCATCAAGGTGAATTGAAGGTGATATTTAACAAATTGAGTACTCAAACACGTGTTTAGTATATTAAACTATGCCTTTAAGAATAAAGAGTGATCAAAGAATACTTTTTATATTTTTATTTAACTTTTAAGTATACAGTTTATTTTTTCTAGTATGTTTTGTGAAAATATGGTCAGGTCCAGTGTTGTATGCATATATAAAAAACAAGGTTGAATTAATCAATTGCTAGTGAATAATTGCCAAACTGGGTTTCTCAAGCAATTTTCACAAAATATATAGGAATTTAAGACTTTTTATGTCTGTGTTTATCTCTTTTTTGTTATTGTACATCTTTGAAGCTAAGTAGTAAAAAAGAAAGACTTTTATGAAAAAAACCAAACAAACAAACACAGCCAATGCCTCATAGATTTAGCATAATTCATGTTGTTGAGTGTAGCAAAAATACAAACAAACCAAAAATAGAGAATTGGCATATTTAACTGTATTGATCTAAATGTAGCAGGTGGTTTCTCAATCCAAATTAGAGACTGTCTTAAGTGGCTTTCAAAAGGAATCATAAATTTTGGTCACAGAAGACAGGGAGTCACTTAACATAGACCAGACTTGATGTTGTGGCCAGCTTTACTTGTCTGCATGTATCATGTATACACTAATTAAATTTGAATAATTTTCCATGAAAACAAATCTTGTAGATGGCAAAATATTTATTGATTGAAAACTTAGTTTTCCTAAAATTTTACAAAAAATCTGCATTATATTAAATCATTTCTTCATTATGGTATTAAGATTGTCCAGGGCCCGAAGTCACCAAATTGATTCAAAACTCAATCTCAATTTCTATACATAAATTTTGGGGGTAACACTTAGGATTTTCATGCAAAAAATGAATAAATTGTAAACCTTATATCATGAAAAGTTAGTTGAGCTTGAGTACTGTTTTTCACTTATATAAAGATGTCACCAGCTTTAGGAGAAGTGCCAAAAATCCTGACCTGTGCTATGGACTGACGCCAATACAGTGAGGATTCTTTTACATGCCAGGCCTGCTGTGACACGGAACCTCAGTTTAAGTCTCATCAGAAAGACCTGTGACTCACTTCATATGTCATACACTTGGTAAAGGAACAGTCACTACCATTTTGAAAGTCTTTGGTATGACTTGATACCTGGAATCGAACCTTGGACCTCCTGCTTGCAAGTTGAACACTCCACCACTAGACCACTAGATGCAGTTTAGTAAAATGTAAAATTAGACCATATGAAGTTTTTGTTTTATCTATCTGTCTGTCTAGTACTGTCTGGTACACTGAAGGCTCGGCATGTTACATTGTAGAGAGCATCTACAAGTATGGGCCATATTTATGCATGTTACATTGTAGAGAGCATCTATAAGTATGGGCCATATTTATGCATGTTACATTGTAGAAAGCATCTGCAAGTGTGGGCCATATTTATGCATGTTGCATTGTAGAGAGATGTACAAGTATGGGCCATATTTATACATGTTACATTATAGAGAGCATCTACAAGTATGGGCCATATTTATGCATGTTACATTGTAGAGAGATGTACAAGTATGGGCCATATTTATGCATGTTACATTGTAGAAAGCATCTACAAGTATGGGCCATATTTATGCATGTTACATTGTAGAGAGATGTACAAGTATGGGCCATATTTATGCATGTTACATTGTAGAGAGCATCTACAAGTATGGGCCATATTTATGCATGTTACATTGTAGAGAGCATCTATAAGTATGGGCCATATTTATACATGTTACATTGTAGAGAGATCTACAAGTACGGGCCATATTTATGCTTGTTGCATTGTAGAGAGGTCTACAAGTATGGGCCATATTTATGCATGTTGCATTGTAGAGAGATCTACAAGTATGGGCCATATTTATGCATGTTACATTGTAGAGAGATCTACAAGTACGGGCCATATTTATGCATGTTGCATTGTAGAGAGATCTACAAGTACGGGCCATATTTATGATTAGTCATCATGTATTATGGACTTTACATGTGTCCTTTTATTTCATATTATTTTTATCTAATTATTCATATTTCAATGATTTTTGTAAATATGAGCAATTCTTGTATGGAGATACAATATTGAGAAACCAATTTATAGGCCAGATTGAATTATCGGAAGAATGCAGCATGCACGGTGCCAATATTTCAGATCAAACGTTATAAGAGCTGCTCTAGTGTTTCCCATATCATTCTGGTAACCATGAAAACAAAACACATATATAAAAACAAAATCTCTGGTTGCAGACAAACTGTAATGTAATAAAAACATGCAGTCACTGGGCTGACTCTATCAATAAAATTGTTCATGAACCAGCTAGACATTGTGTTCCACACAGACTCTAGATATATTCCTGTATACAAATAAGTAATCCATAAATTCCATCATCTCTTGTCTCTTGTCATTCTTGCACAAAATTTAAAACCTGTGAATAAATTCCTCTCGGAAAAACTCGAAATTTTCTCCCTGTGAAATTAAACAACTTTAGAGTAGTCATGAAAAATAAACAAATAATTACTTTGGGTAAGTTTATAATCATAAAGGTATGTATTAGTTTGAAAGGGCCATTAATCATCAATGTAGTACCGATATTATTTTTTGAGTATATTTATGACTGATTTTTTTTATTTAAACACAAAAGTGTTCATTGAATTATAATTTCAATTTCAATACATGTTAGAACTAAACAAGTGTTTTTTGCATTTCTTTAGTCCTTTCCTTCCCCCCTCTCTCTCTCATTCCTTCTCCCTCTCTCTCTCTCCCTTGCTCTCTCTCTCTCTCCCTTGCTCTCTCTCTCTCTCTCTGTCTCTCTCTCTCTCTCTCTGTCTCTCCCCCCGCAACCATCAATTTTGTTTATTGGTGTCCTCTTTTGTCAAGCTGTGTCTCTACTTGTTAACAACAAAACCCTATAAAAAGTTCAGCTGAATATAATGCAATTACATCTGGAACATAATATCTATCAATGATTACATAGATGATGCACTGTACGTAGGCTTCAGGCACTCCTCTAACTTGTTTACAATTCTACAGAGTATAACAACTGTATACAAGTAATTATTTCACTGCAAAATACACCGAGTAAAGTTGATTGTAATTATTGCTAAAGAGAACCAATAAAATTCACATAGAATTAAGTCACGGCATCAACAGACTGGTAGACAATATTGTACTGAGTGATACGTGTTATACGGAGTGATACGAGTCAACTCGTACTGAGTGATACATGTTGTATTGAGTGATAATTGTTATATTGAGTGATGCATGTTGTATTGAGTGATAAGTGTTATATTGGATGATACATGTTATATCGAATGATACATGTTGTATTGAGGGATATGTGTTGTACTAAGTGATGTGTTATATTTAGTGAAATTTGTATTGAGTGATATGTGTTGTGTTGAGTGATACATGTTGTATAAAGTGATATATGTTGTATTGAGTGATAACTGTTGTATTGAGTGATAACTGTTGTATTGAGTGATAACTGTTGTATATAGTGATACATGTTAAATTGGGTGATACATGTTGTACTGAGTGATAAATTTTGTATTGGGTGATATATGTTGTATATAGCAATACATATTGTATTAAGTGACAATTGTTGTATTGAGAGATAAATGTATTAAGTGATACATGTTGCACTGGGTTATATATGTTGTATTGAGTGATACATGTTGTACTGGGTGATACATGTATGAGCCAAAAATTAACCAAGAACAAAAAACCAAGATGTTTTCTAGCCAACTGAAATTTTGATTAGCCAGGTCATTAAATATTGATACCAAATATGTTTTTTAATCTTACACAAGATGGTGACAAGTGCAAACTATACATGTACATGTATATACATTTGGCAAACTTTTCACAAGTCTGGAGGTTTACCTGATTGGGAAAATTTTAAGATCAATTCTGTTATTACCAGTAAAGGATGGTTGTCTGTGATCATGCTAATTTTGTTTTTGAATGACATTATGATACATACAAAACATGTACCAAATGTGACCAAAAAATTGACCACTTAAAAATTTTTAGCGAGAAAATTAGCCAATTACAAATTTTTAGCCAATCTTGAGTCTGTCTATGGCTACATTGGATTATGACAGCGTGAGCCCTGGATATATGTTGTAGTTGGGTGATACATGTTGTATTAAGTGATACATATTGTACTGTGTGATACAATTTGTATTGAGTAATATGTTTTGTATTGAGTGATATATGTTGTATAGAGTGATACATATTTTACTGGGTAATACATGTTGTATATAGTGATACATGTTGTATTGAGTGATACATGTTGTATACAGTGATACATGTTGTATACAGTGATACATGTTGTATACAGTGATACATGTTGTATACAGTGATATATGTTGTATACAGTGATACATGTTGTATACAGTGATACATGTTGTATTGAGTGATACATATTATGTTGAGTGAAATGTTTTGTATTGAGTGATACAATTTGTATTGGGTGATACATGCTGTATACAGTGATATATGTTGTGTTGAGTGATACATGTTGCATATAGTGATGCATGTTGCATATAGTGATACATGTTGTATTGAGTGATACATGTTGCATATAGTGATACATGTTGTATTGAGTGATACATGTTGTATTGAGTGATACATGTTGTATTGAGTGATACATGTTGTATTGAGTGATACATGTTGTATTGAGTGATACATGTTGTATTGGGTGATACATGCTGTGTATAATGATACATGTATATAGTGATACATGTTGTGTTGAGTGATATGTTTGGTATTGAGTGATACAATTTGTATTGGGTGATACATGTTGTATATAGTCATACATGTTGTATTGAGTGATACATGTTGGACTGAGTGATAAATTTTGTATTGGGTGATACATGTTGTATATAGCAATACATGTTATATTGAGTGGTATATGTTGTATTGATTGACATGTGTTGTATTGAGTGATACATGTTGTATCAAGTGTTACATTAGTTGTTTAAATTGATGAAGGCCTAAAATAAATGTTTTTGTCCAAAACAAATATTGTCAAACTGTACATGCACCAGAATACTTCATCTAATTTGGTTGATTTATTACAGATAAGGAAAATATACATTGCAATCTTGTTATGTCAAAATTGGATTAAATATATCATCTGACCATCTGTTTTAAGGCACATCAATAATTGCGCATTCCAGTATCCTGTTCCTGATATTCCCAAGTATTTTTACTATAATGGCAAAAATTAAATATTTAGAGGAAAATTTGAATGACAGGAATTATGCAGAATTTGAAAATAAACAAAAAGAATTAGAATCGATTAGGAAACATAAACTAAAAGGAGCATTTATAAGATCAAGAGTTAAATGGATAGAAGAAGGAGAAAAACCTTCCAAGTATTTTTGTAAACTAGAATCTAGGAACTTTACAAGTAAACTTATTCCAAAAATGGAGGAGGAAAACGGAAATATAATTTTAAATCAAAGAGATATTTTGAACTCAACTAAAACCTTCTATGAAAGATTATACTCTTGCAGGGAAAATAATATTGAGAATATTAATCTTACTGCTGAGCTAAACTTTCCAAACATAACCATAGACCACTGGGACATAACATAACCAAATTAAATAAGGATGAGTCAAAGAAACTTGAAGGAGAACTTACTTTACAAGAAATAGGAAATACTCTTTACAAAATGAAGTCCAAATAAGTCCCCAGATACTACAGGGTTTACCCCAGAATTTTTCATGGCCTCCTGGCGGCAGCTGGTTGTACCTGTCCTTAGGTCTATAAATTACGCTTACAGGAATAATAGCCTTTCAGTTACTCATTAAAGCATTAAAGTTATCTTGGAATCGAAGGTTGGTTTTTGATGATAATTCCTGGAAACCAATTATTACATACTATTTAGATACTTATAAATTAATTAACTGTGGGAATGAATATATGAAACATGTATTAAGAGATTTAAAAAATGTATTTTGGATTGATGTATTAAACGTTCGGGACGATTTTTTTTAGTGCTGTTATAAGTTTTGATAAAGATTTTGATATTAGACAAACACTTATTTTTCTTAATGATAACTTTAAGATTGGAGAATCAACTTTCTTTTATTGTACTTGGTAAGATACCGACATTTGTCAAATTAATGATATTATTGATGAAGCAGGAAATTTTTATAATTATGAAGACTTTAAAAGAATTTTCAATTTTAACGTTAACTTTTTACAGCATCATGGGATTACAGCATCAATAAAGGTTTGGCTTAGAAAAATTAAGCACTGTAGATTTTGTGTCAAAATTACCATCCCCATACATAAGAAATCATTTATACTTCCTTATTAAAAGTAAGATAAATGGATCCAAACTCATGTACAATTATTTCAATCAATAAAGCTCAAATGTAGAGCTATCTAAAGGTGCAAATAAATGGAAAGAAATGTTTGACCTAACAGTAAAATACATGCAGCAATATTTTAAGACACTTTTCAAAATGACAAAATATTCAAAACTACAATGGTTTCAATTTAGAATTATATATCTATGTACTATATATATATATATATATATATATAGAGAGAGAGAGAGAGAGAGAGAGATAGATAGATATATATGTGTGTGTGTGTGTAATATTGTATATATACATGTATGTATGTATGTATATACATTGTATATCTATGTGTGTGTGTACTATGTGGCCTTGGGGGATTTCAGCAATTATTCCTAGTTTTCAATTTATATAGTTGTATTATTAATACAACTTTGGCCTTATTAAGGGTGTTCAGATGAATACAAATTGTTTATAAATCACAGGTACATATGTAATTGATCCTGTCTTATCCCATTATCATAATCATCATTGTATGTTTGTCTTTGTTGGGTGAAAAGTGTGTGAATGTCATCCCAATGTCCTATTTGTTATGTATATTATATGTTCTGAAAAAAAAAAAAAATAAATAAAAATTTTGCTATTTCCAGATTATTATACTAGTGTAACAATCAATAATAGATAAAAAATGCTGATAATCGTCAGTTTTGGTCTGATTTGTTTACATATGAACTTATTGTGCAAGAACTCTTAAGTGCGCGAAAAATGGTGTCTTGAGGATATATGTTAAGAAAATAGTAGAACATCATCATTTTCTGTTAAAAGAATGGCTGGTACCAATTTCCTCATACTTGCCAAGTTTCCTCCATAAATAGGGAGACTCCCTATTTTTATGCAAAATTTTGATAATTTCTTCAAGACAAGACAAATGCATATCTCTCCCATTCTTACTAGAATTTAGAGTCTTCCCCATGAGATTGAAAAATCTCCCCCATGAAAATTTTTCAAGATTGGCAAGTCTGTTATGGACAGAATAATATGTTAATTAAATTTAAGTTATCTTGAATTAAGCATATCTTGAAGTACATTTGTACATGTAATCGTGGTGGTCCCATGAATTCTTAGATAACGAGATTCCACTGTATACAATACATACACTATGGCCGCTGAAGGGAAATAACTGCTTAAAGATAACCATCTTATAATGCAATGAATGACGTTTATTTTATTTATTTTTTTCTATTTTTTTTTTGTAAATAGAAACATTATATTATTTAAAAAAAAAAAATAAATAAATATTCTGTCAAATTCTGTGAAAGAAAACATTAAATACAGGGATATGCAAAAGTTATGTGATTGATTGATAGGTAATAGATCACCTATTTGCTTTCTTTTTTTTTGCATATGTTTTTGATATCAGAGAAAAGCATATTATACAATGGAGCTTTCAGCCTGTTTCAGGCACGTTTGGACAAAGGGAGTTAATTCAAATATTGTATAATCTTACTGAACAATGTTGATTAGCGATGAGGTTGTCTTATTTATCATTCTCCATTAGTACTTACAGTTTTCCTGTCTTAAAACTGTCAATGTAAAAGTCCAAAATAAAGAACCCTGTAAGGAACTATACTTCTAGTCTTGTTGATAAATTTAGCTTGAACTTATCTTTATTTACATATAGATCTATCCTTATTATTATGTATATTACATATGCATGTATATATTATTGTCCAATTCACATAAGATAACTTTTTTTTATTATCATACAGATTATTCTACTCATTTTACGGTTATGACAAGCTGCACAAAAAACGTTTTATTCCTCGCTGGATACTCTAATACGTATGGTGACAAGTAGGAGGGATTACTCTAGTCAGTGTATTTTTAATGTTATCCTTTCCTTTATTAGTACCTAAACTCTAAACTCGTCCAGGTCAAGAAAGGGTACATACATGTAAGACTCCACCCGCCAGGTGACATGGATTTTACAATAATATACATGTATATGAAAACAGATATATTTGAAATCCACAATATCTTAAAGGGGCATTAGCTACGTTTTTGTTTTTGCTTTTTTGTTTTGTTTTGTTTTTTACTTCCTAGATTAATGATATACAATAAAAAAAAAAGAAGAGATATACACAGGCATAACAAGTCTTGAATCCCTCTATATCTTGTGAAAATTGCTTGAGAAACCCAGGTTTGGCAATTTTTCACTTGCAGTTGATTAACTCAACCTTACTTTTTGTATACGCATACTATTATGGACCTGACCTAATTTTCGCAAAATACTGTACATAGGAATATAAGATTTATATGCTTGTGTGTAGCTTTTATTTGTTATTATACGTCAAAGTACAAGTGGTAAAAGTATAAAAAAATCGAAATAATTTTTTTTGTGGTTAAACACAGGTAATGAACCTTTAAAGAATGTTTTTGATAAAGAAAAATTAACTAAAAATTTTCAAAACAAATAACTTCTGAAAGAAAAAAAAAAACAGCTGAAACATATTATGATTGATTTTGGATTACTATGACATATTTGTGTGTTGTGTCTTGACAATAATCAATTTCACTTTGTTCAGTTTCTCTCCACTCTCTGCATTATTAGATTCCTATATATGTATATATAAGTATACGATTCCTCTTAATTGCATGGCCAAAATGTCAGAGACAATTACGCAAAATAACAGGAATATGTAATTAACAAGAATATGTAATTAACAGGAATATGTAATTAACAGGAATAGTGTATGTTTGTGAACAATGATGATTCATATCCATCTAGTCCTTATAAACATCCTAGGTACACTAGGAATGGATTCTCATTAAGCATTAGGGTCAAATAACGTCATAAAAGCAATATCTTCATAAAATATAGTTTGGTACGTTCTCATTTCTATTGAAATAGTATTTCCACATATAATTATTTACCGTAATCAGTACATTTTCTCCATTTTGGGGAATACTTTATACAATTAACTAGAATTCTTGGTTTAAAATTCCCCCAAAATAAAAGCAACTTTGGAATATTTTATGGATAGATTATAACTTAAGACTGTGTGTATTGACCTTGACAATATATCAGCAATATCTAAATGAGAGATATCAAGAGAAATAGAGAGAAGGGAGAGGGAGAGAATGTCAGATCGAAAGAAGCAAGAGGGAAAGAACGTCAGACTGAGAGAAAAGAGAGGGAGAGAATGTCAGATCAAGAGATGAGAGTATGTCAGATCGAGAGAAGAGAACAGATGAGAATGTCTGAGTATTTCTCTATTTCCATACCTGATAATCTGGGAACTTTCAGTTTGTTTACTCCCTCGCCTGACAACTTCCCAGGTGAGTAGCTTCCCCGTCTAGGTAATAATACCTGTTGTGGCTGGGTGGATTCAAAGGTGTAGCTTTCACTTCTCTTTGTCTTGTACAGGTGAACAACATCATCATCAAAATTAAAATACTTCAGTGATTTTCTCGGTGTTGAACTCTCATTACTGGCAGTCTCGATAGAAAACGATGGATTGACCACTCCCTGTAAGTTTTTACTGTTGTCTTTAGCTTCAATAAGATTTTCCTCTGATGATGAAGGCGCGTGCGGGTGATCAACTTTGGAGATCTTGATACTAATGGTCTGTGACATAGTATCGCCATCTTGTTTGCCGCGTTTGCTTGATGATAACACTGGTTCACTCATTTTTTATCTGAAAATAAAATTTCTCCAAGTGAAAGCACAGTGTCAATGTAACATGCATATAAATGGTTACGGACCTGAAGTCACTTAATATTTCAGCTCAACTTTTATTTCATCATTTTGACTATATAGTCTTTTGTAAAATTTCGGGATCAGAATTAACAGGAAACACACTATTATTTTTCATCTTTCACATAAAATAATTTGGATCACACTAATGATTTTTCTGTAAAAAATAAATCAATATAGTGGAACCTGTATTGTGAGACCACCCCATCTGCCACTGAAATGTGGTCTCTCAAGGCAGCAGGTGGTCTCTCAAAAGAGGTCTTATTTACAGAGATATTTAACTGTCTGGTTTACGACATTTGGTCTCAAAAGACAGGTGGTCTCTCATGACAGGTTCCATTGTATCTTCAGTAAGGTAGTCAACATTTGCTCATGTAGTCAAACAATCTTTTTGATATTTCTTAGAATGAGCAATACTTTTCAACATTATGTACAATTGTATGCCATCAATATACAAACAGATCCAGTTGCAGCAAACATTTTGTTTTATTTTACTTTGAAATCATGAAATGTTAGTTGAGCTTCACTTCTAAATTTGCAGTTTCAGACCCGAGGTTTTGAATTTTGTAAACCCTTACCTGACCTAAAAAGGTTAAATTTTAACTCATCAAACCCTGAGAAACAATGAACTTTTCTATAAATCAATGATTTGGGCCAGTCCAAATGTGTCTTAAGGGGTGAATGAATCAAGTAACACAGTGTAACAACATCAAAATTACATTAGTCAGAGTAATTGTTACCATACCTCTGAAAATAAAACACATTTCCGGTGTAACCTATCATACATGAAATAGAAAAGTGAGTAGAATACAGTCAAGCTTGCATTAAAGACCATCTCTATATAAAGGGCACCTGCCTCTAACTGACATGCAAATACAATCTTTGTTAACATTTTTATAACAAATAATTTATCTTTATAAAGGCCACCTGTCTATAACGGCTACTTTTTGCCTGTTCCCTTGAGTGGCCTTTATAGACAAGTTTGACTGTAGTCTGTATGACAATCAAAAGAATTCCTCCGCCAGCCAAGTTATGTGAATCTCACAATAAATACAAAGTACACATTGGAGATGTGTATGATTTATTTTTCTTTTCTTTCTGTTTTCTTGGTGTTGTTTTAAATCCTTGCAAGAGTTTTCAATTACAGTAGAACCTCACCTAAAGACCACCTTGTTTAGGAGACCACCTCACATTTCAGACCATAAATTTCCGGTCCCTTGATAAATATTTAACAAGTACAGAACCTCACTTGAGAGATCACCTCACTAATCAAACCACTTAAAGTTAGTCAATTAAGTGGTCCTAATTTTAAAGTTCCAGTGTATATTTAGACACCCCCAGTTATAGGTGAAGTACCACACATTTTGACCTGTCCTATGGACTTATCACAATGCAGTGGGTTTTTTTTTTTTCAAACTGTCTTGTTTGTTTATTGTTGTTTTACATCCCACTCAAGAATCGTTCACTCATATGGAGACGTCACCAAATGCCGGTGAAGGGCTTCAAATTTTGGCCTATGCTCTGCACTTACGGCCATTGAGCAGTCAGGGTTCTTTAACAAGCTGACACCTACTGTGACACGGGACCCCGGTTTTTACTGTCTCATCCGAAGGACAGGAAACCAACCTGCTGCCAACTTGACTCGAACTCACAACCTCACTATCATGAGTCGAACACGCTACCAACTGAGTCAGGCCGGCTCTTCAAACTCTCAAGTCTACCAATGCAAAGGGATCTCAATTCCAAGTCTCATCTGAAAGACCTGTGACTTTCATTTCTTATAATGAGCACTTTGAAAAAGAAAAATCTTTAATACAGTGAAACTTGTATATAATGACCTCCTTAGGGACACTAGAAAACAAGTCTTTATAGGGAGGTGGTCTTTATATAGAGGTTGATTTATACACAAATGGTACTATTGGGGGCAGAAAAGGAGTACAGGAATCTTTGTGACCAGGTGGTCTTTATACACAAGTAGTCGCTAAAGCAGGTCTTACTGTATTTCAATGCGGTCTCAGGATCAGCTAACCCAGACAGGATAACAAACCAGGAGCACTCGGTTAACCAGGAAAAGGTTCTAAGAATTAAGCCCCTAGATAGGCAGAAGTGTGATAAAATGTTTTATGATATTTGAACTTCTACTGTAAAGTGAAAAAAAACACTGTACAGAGACATGCCAAAAGTATTTGGTCACTTATTTTCTACCACCGTAAATTGGGATATTTTGGCGTCACTAAAATTTGGCCATTTTGGTAATAAAATGATGGGTTATTTTTTGGCCAGTTAAATTTTGGCCATTTATTTTTATATCAATATGTTTAAATTTGACCTACCATCAGATCTTGGTCTTGTCATGTCAAACATTACAGGTGTTTGAAATATCAAAAATTAAAAGGTGCCAGTAAAATGATTAGAATCAATGCATCGCATAGTACTTAGCTAAGATAAACATCTACACTATTATTTAACAAACCCTTTTTTAATCTATAAACCACTATTAGACACTTTTGATTTGGTTTTAGGTAAAATATATATATATATATATATATATATATTATATATATATATATATATATATATATATATATATATATATATATATATATATATCGTAAATTGGGATATTTTGACGTAGCTAAAATTTGGCCACTTTGGTCATAAAATGAAGGGTTATTTTTAGCTCAGATAAATTGTGGCCATTTATGTTTATATCATGTTGAAATATGGCCTTCCGCCTTACCTCTGATTTGTCATGTTGATCATTTCAGGTGTTTGAAATATCGAAATATTAAAAAGGGTGAGTAGAATAATTAGAATTGATGCGTCACATACATGGTTCTTAATTAAGTTTAATGTACACACAGTGTTATTATAAAAACTCTTTGTTTATTAATCTATAAATTACTAACATATTTTAAAAAGGGCCTGTAGAAACATTGTGTACATATTTTGGACGGTTTAATTTTGGCCATTTTAATAGGGTGACCAAATTGGCCAAAATTAAACAATGCCCAAAATATCCCAATTTACGGTTTATATTTCATATAAAACCACATTACTATACTTTTAAAAAATTGTGACACCATTTCTTATCGCATTTCAATAGAAATTTTCACCAATAAACAAAATATTAAAGAGTTTCATTATATGTTTTGAGTTTTAATTTTCTGAATTAGAAATTAAAAGATATATTCACTAAAATTTGTTTGTTTATTGTTGTTTAACGTCCCACTCAAGAATATCTCTCTCATATGGAGACGTCACCAAATGCCTGTGATGGGCTTCAAATTTTGGCCTATGCTCGGCACTTAAGGCCATTGAGCAGTGAGGGTTCTTTAACGTGCCGACACCTACTGTGACATGGGACCTCAGTTTTTACTGTCTCATCTGAAGGACAGGAAATCAACCTGCCGCCGGCTGGACTCGAACTTACGACCTCACGATCAAGAGTAGAGTGCGCTATCGACTGAGCCAGTGATGAAAACTCCTTATATAAAATATTTTTTCTTTCTGTTTAGATTGTCAAATCTTTGAAATTACAAATTAGAAAATTACATGCAAAACACCAATGAATCTTGGAAACATGCTCTGTTTAATAGACATGCTCTGTTTAATAGACATGCTCTGTTTAATAAACATGCTCTGTATAATAAACATGCTCTGTTTAACAGACATGCTCTGTTTAATAAACATGCTCTGTTTAATAAACATGCTCTGTTTAATAGACATGCTCTGTTTACGGTAATAGACATGCTCTGTTTAATAGACATGCTCTATTTAGTATTGAAAATTCTTATGAAATACGATAAGAATTAGATGGCTTCACAATATTATTTAGACAACTGTGGTTTTATATGAAATATAAAGTAAAGGATAACAGTGACTGAATACTTTTGGCAGGTATCTGTAAATTTCATTTACACCTCTACATCATGGGTACCCAGGTCCACTTGCAAAAAACTTGCATATACTTAATTAAGTCAGACAATACAAACATTATTAACATACTGAAATTTTTAATCAACTGGGTTCAAGTTTATTTCCTCTACTTTGTCAAATAAACAACATTTGACTAGAATTTGTAAAGTTTGATATCTATGAAATTATTGGCTTCTGGGAAGTTTATTGTAATTTTGGGGAAATGGAGATTCACATTAGATACTGGTTTTATTAGGACCTAAAATATACTCCTTGCATATAAGGTAACAAGATTAAAATATCACAGGATAGTTCAAAGAAAATTAGTTCAAATGGCTAATATATATATATATATATATATATATTAAATAAAATCTTAATTGTAGAGTTTCGGATTAGATCTGCTTAAAACAATAATATTCAATACCCAACAATCCTTTGTGAAAGCTCTTTATAAACCAATTCTATAGACAATTCAAGCTGACATTGAAGATTAATGGGAGATAACTCTTACAGAAACCAATTTCAAATTAGTATTAAAGAAGCAAAAATCTAGTGACAACGAATCAATAGCAATTAGATCTATTTTACAAATATAAATAAAATCCCCTGTAAGTATATGCACACAAAGACCACATAGACATACACAAAATTTGGCCAAATTTTCAGTCATTTTGTAATATTTGTTATCTATTCTCTAAACAGATACCAACATAAATTTTTTAGTTTTAGCAAGTGGAATAGATTGAACTTGAAATAAGGCAATTGAAATAATGTAACGTCTTGATGTCATGATAAATAACATAGTGCGGTTAAACAATTACAGTGGAACCTGGGTTGAGACCACCTCGTATGCCACTGAAATGTGGTTCTTTGAAGAGAGGACGTCTCTCACGATTAACTGACAGAAAGGCTTTCATAATGAGGTCTCAGAAGACAGGTAGTTGTAAGTTACAACTTGATCAAAGTCAGGGCTTGGTCTAAGTTACAGCATAATCTAAGTCATGGCTTGGTCTAAGTCATGTCTTGTTCTACTATTCACAACTTGCTAGAAGTCATGGTTTAATCTAAGCTACAGCTTAATCCAAATCATGTGCTTGCTCTAATATTCACAGTTTACACTAAGTCAAGGCATGCTTTATTATTCGTGGCTTGCTCCAAGTCACAACTTACTGTAAGTCATGGCTTGCACTATTCACTTGCTCTTATTCATGGCACATCTTAAATTCACGGCTTACCTTTAATATTTGTAGCTTTCTTTAAAGGAAAAGATTTTTAAGTTTGTCTTGTATTTAAATTTCCCGAAGATAATCAACTAAATATTCAATACTCACAGCTTGCTCAAAGACATGGCACAATAATAAAGTCATGGCTTGCTACAAATTTACAGCTTTCTTTAAAGCAGCATTAGCCGTGGGTAGCACGTGATTTTTTTCTTTAAGTGATAATATATCCTTATATAAAGATACAAAGTTCTTATTAATTACACTTGCACCTATCGGCTTGTTTGAAAGTTTTACGGATATGAAAATAATAAAAAATATTAGTGGGCATGTATCAAAACAAGTGATCCCAGAGGGATCTTGGGGCCCACCATTGAATGTTCTTCATTTGATCTATGACAGACTTTTCTCTTACTCTGTGGCTCAACAAAGAATTTGAACTAAAACCTAAATATTTGTCAAGTGCTTTCTCACAAGATTATAACAATACTAAATATAAACTGCTATAATCTAAGATAGCTTAACCATACCTGTCAACCTCTAAAAGTGAAAATGCTGGTCATGACCTACATTGAGTAAAACAAGAATTACACATAATTATGTCTCGCTGGTCCCTGCTTTGATATAAAAAGTAGCAAAGTGTAGTAAGTGTATATTTCAGGGGGTGGGGCAGGACCCCCACAAACACTACTGAATGTGTTTTCCCATAACAATCAATAATACATATGGTTTAAGGGTGGGGCTGTGAATGGTTTGTAAGTTATAAGCAAAAATATAAATTTCAAGGGTTGGGGCAGGACCCCCATATGCACCACTAAATGTGTCTCTCCATAACATTCCAAAATATATATGGTTTAAGGATAGCACTGTGAACGGTTTTTAAGTTATAAGCAAAAACATATATTTCAGGGGGTGGGACAGAACCTCCAAGGCCCCCCCATACACCACTGAATGCGTTTCCCAATAATGATCAATAATATATATGGTTTAAGGGTGGGTCTGTGAAGGGATTTTAAGTTATAAGCAAAAATATAAATTCTGAGGGTGGGAAAGGACCCACATATGCACCACTAAATGTGTCTCCCCATAACAATCCAAAATATATATGGTTAAAGGGTGGGGGCTGTGAAAAACTTTCATTGTCCAAGATGGTCGCCTGGCAGCAATTTTGTGATCTGCACCTGAAAATGTATACTGTACAACTAGACCTCAAGGAGAACCTATATGTCAAATTTTATAAAGATCCCTTCAGTACTTTCTGAAAAATTAGCAATAAAAAAAATACTTGCCTGGCAGCCATTTTATGATTCCACCCTCCTGAAAATGTACACTGCACAACTAGACCTCAAGGAGAAGCTAAATTATGTCAAATTTCATAAAGATCCCTTCAGTACTTTCTGAGAAATAGCAATAAAAAATACTTTCATATTCAAAGTCCAAGATGGCCACCTGGCAGCCATTTTGTGATTCGACCCTCCTGAAAATGTACACTGCACATCTAGACCTCAAGGAGAACCTATATGTCAAATTTCATAAAGATCCCTTACGTACTTTCTGAGAAATAGCGGTAACAAACTTTAGGCCTAATTGTCAAAATCCAAAATGGCCACCTGGCAGCCATTTTGTGATCCGACCCGCCTGAAAATGTACACTGCCCAACTAGACCTCAAGGAGAACCTATATGTCAAATTTCATAAAGATCCCTTCAGTACTTTCTGAGAAATAGCAATAAAAAGAATTGTTTAAGGACGGACGATGGACAATGGACAACAGACGCAGGGCGATTTGAATAGCCCACCATCTGTTGATGGTGGGCTAAAAACAATTGCTATTGTGGGCAATATTCAATATATCGGAAAGTGCATAGACATGCGTTGTTTGTTTTCATCCTAATGGAATTAAATGCATTTCAAGTGAATCCAACCTACTCGAATTTAGTATTTTTATTCATGTCTTTGAAGAAAACACGAAAAACAATATGCTAAAATAGTCCGAGTACTTCCGTGTCTATTTATAGTATTGCTGGTCAACTCGTACCCAAGTCAAATTTGCACTGAGTGATTTTGGCCATTCGGAAAAATCGGAAATCGACACTTAGTATGATTGAATTGGAACTTAGAAATAATCGTTTTGGCATTTGAACTTGAAAATGTTCATAATGGAACCAAGGAAGATTCATCTCAACAGGTTGTCGAAAGTAATATTTATGAGCAAATCATATAATTTTTAAAGTCACAAATCCTCATTCATTCTTCCTGGAGGGAATTCAAAGAAAAACAAATGGCAAATTATATGAACAAATATAGATATATTGTAACTTAATGATACCTGTTTTAAAACATTTTAGTAGACTACTAGAAATTTAAATTCGATTTATTCATATACTGCACAATGCAGAAATTATATACATGTGATCATAGTGTCGATTATAAAATTACTTGGAAGCTATTGCCGAAATCACTTGCACATTCCAAAATTCCAAATTATACTAAAACACCATAAAAGAAAATATAATATAGACCTATGGATTCTGTTTTATAGTACCGATGTCACTAGGTGTCAATATGCATAATATCACTGAGGTGCCAAAGTCACTACTGTCCGTGCAGCTCACTTCGAAAATAGGAAAACCTAACTTAAATTCTAAACTTATATATAGAATCAGTAGAGTTGCGAAAACTTTTAAGTATTACTAATAACACCAAAGTTATAGTTTTACTGAAAAGGCCAACACATACATGTATGCTCAAGACGATAGTTTCTGTCAATAAGACTTCATCAGTTCGACAGTTGAGCTCGAATTAAATGATAAATGTATATTTCAGAAAGAAAATAATGGTATCATACAAGGTGAAATAATAAACCTAAATGTATTGCCAAATCTATCTAAGTGTACTCACTCTAAAAAGATGACAATCTTAGCTTTTGTGAAATTTAGAATTTAGATAGAACAATCTGAAATATCACTTAGGTATAAAATAACTACGGTAAATATGATGCTAGGACATTTTTATTTGTATGTAACTGCTGCATACACATCCTTCACATTTTTATCATGGAATGCCACCAATAGTATGATGTCATTGTTTTAAACATGAACGATAGTATATTGATATATGAAATCTTATATGTGATATCAAAATATGGTAATACAAAAGTAGTCTTCTATTAATTGTTGGGTAAGGTTTGTCACTCAGTCAGTCTAGGTCTTTGTCTTGGTAAGATTCGTAATGGATGCGACTTTTCCTTGTAACTTCACTCAACCAGAAAATCTCGTAGACATCTACAAAGATGATTGGAAAGCAAACAAATGCCATGTTTTGTTTCAGTTTCCATGTAAGCATGGAAAATATTGATGATTTTTTGGCATCTGCACTCTGTTTTTGATGGTAAATTGTATTGCTGGGTGATTTTTTTTATGGCATACAATCGTTTCATAATTATTACTGTACACACTTTCCAAAAAAATATTCCCAAATTAGCTAATTCTGCTTTAAGTCATGGCATGCTCTATTATTCACAACTTGGACTACGTTACAGTTGACATGTACTTTTTTTTCTGTTTGTTTCACACATCACACTTTCAAATGCTAACGACAGACAACAATTACGATATCACAACTGGGCAGAATACCTGACATTATGATTAATTACACAGGTGTGAATCAATAACTAGATATTGACAAATAAAGCTGATAATCACTTGCAATCTGAACTTATCCACCCTGAAAAAAATAGACTCAATATTAAAGCAATGACATAGGTAAGTCTATCTTTGTCTCTAGGGGTGAGTAGGTCATCATGAATAGCCACTTTTTTATTATTTGTTTGTTTTAATGTTTTTTTTATGTCACACGACTATTTTTCATTTATATAGTGGCAAACATGATATCTTTATATAATATACCAGGGGAAATACAGTAAAATCCAGATAACCTGGAGGGATGGAGTCTTGTTTAAATTTTAGGTAATAAAGCATAACATTAAAATTACAATGACTAGAGTAATCGTTCCTCGTTGTCACCAAACATAAGAGAGGAATAAAGCATTTTTCCTGTGCAGCTTGTCATAATAAAAAAGTGAGTAGAATAATCCGTATGATAATCAAAAGGTTATTCCCCCCCCCCCCCCCCCCCCCAGCCATCTTATGTGAATCGGACAGTACAAACCTGATATTTTCATACAATGTACCAGGTAAAAATTCTAACAAGATACTTTTTTATACACTCTATCAGGAAAAAGACAAACATATTGTTTATACAATGCAAGCTCTGCAAGTACCGTAAACAGGATAACTTCCCCACATAATAAGGTTAGGAAGCAAAATTTTGAAGCAAAATAACTGAATCACAGACATATCGTAAATTGGGATATTTTGTCGTCACTAAAATTTGGCCACGTTGGTCATAAAATGACAGGTTATTTTTTGACCAGTTTAATTTTGGCCATTTGTATTTAATGATCGGCTGATAGATAATTCCAACAGCATTATAAGTATGGTTACAGAAAATATTTATGCCGGACTCACAGTTTTTCACAATGATTTCAACTGGAAAAAGGATATAAATCATCTAGACTTCTCTGAGCAAGTATCAATGAGATATCCTGCCATCCCGTTAAGTTAGATAGTAAACCAAGTATGGGTATACCAGCCGTGATATGAGAATGAAATGCCTAAGATATAAAGTCATGATATTAATTATAACAAGAGATCCCAGAGGGATCTTGGTGCCCACCATGGAATGTTCTATGTCTGATCTATGACAGACTGTTCTTTTCTCTTATTTTGTGTCTCAACATTGAATTTGAACTTAAATCCATATTTCTGTGAAATACTTTTTTCACAAGATTATAGTAAAACTGAACTTGAACTAAACATATTACATTTCATGGAATTCAACATGGCTGACAGGTGTCCATCTTGGATTTTGATCTCTCTGAAAATGTAATATGCACATCTGGACCTCAGGGAGAACCTCCATAATCAATTTTGAAAAGATTCCTTCAGTACATTCTAGACCTCAAAGGGAAACTTCATGTTAAATGTAAACAAGATCCCTTCAGTACTTACTGATAAATAGGGGTAACATACTTCCAATGTCAAAATCCAAGATGGCCACCTGTCAGCCATGTTGGAATCCAAACTCTCGGAAAATGTCATATGCACAACTACACCTCAAGGGGAACCATGTCAAATTTCAAGGAGATCCCTTCAGTCCTTTCTGAGAAATAGCAATGACAAATTTCGTATGGTCAAAATCCAAGATGGCCACCTGTTGGCCACATTGGCTTTTAATCTCTATGAAAATGCAATATGCACAACTAGATCTTAAGGGGAACCTTGATGTCAAATTTCAATGAGATCCTATTAGTCTTTTTTGAGAAATTGCAATAACAAACTTCCTATGGTCAAAATCCAAGATGGCCGCCTGCTGGCCACATTGGCTTCCCATCTCTCTGAAAATGTAAATTGCACAACTAGACCTCAAGGGGAACATTTATGCCAAATTTCAAGGAGATCCCTTCAGTTCTTTCTGAGAAGGTAGCGATAACAAACTTCCTTCGGTCAAAGATGGCTGCCTGTTGGCCATGTTGGATTCTCATCTCCCTGAAAATGTAATATACACAACTAGACCTCAGGGGGAACCTTCATAATCAATTTTGAAAAGATTCCTTCAGTACATTCTAGACCTCAAAGGGAAACTTCATGTTAAATTTAAACAAGGTCCCTTCAGTACTTACTGAGAAATAGGGGTAACATACTTCCATTGTCAAAATCCAAGATGGCCACCTGTCAGCCATGTTGGAATCCACACTCTCGGAAAATGTCATATGCACAACTACACTTCACGGGGAACCTTCATGAAAAATTTCAAGGAGATCCCTTCAGTCCTTTCTGAGAAATAGCAATAACAAATTTCGTATGGTCAAAATCCAAGATGGCCACCTGTTGGCCACATTGGCTTCTGATCTCTATGAAAATGCAATATGCACAACTAGATCTTATAGGGAACCTTGTGTCAAATTTCAATGAGATCCTATCATTCTTTTTTGAGAAATTGCGATAACAAACTTCCTATGTTCAAAATCCAAGATGGCCACCTGCTGGCCACATTGGCTTCTGATCTCTATGAAAATGCAATATGCACAACTAGATCTTATAGGGAACCTTGTGTCAAATTTCAATGAGATCCTATCAGTCTTTTTTTAGAAATTGCGATAACAAACTTCCTATGGTCAAAATCCAAGATGGCCACCTGCTGGCCACATTGGCTTCCCATCTCTCTGAAAATGTAAATTGCACAACTAGACCTCAAGGGGAACGATCATGTCAAATTTCAAGGAGATCCCTTCAGTTCTTTCTGAGAATTAGCGGTAACAAACTTCCTTTGGTCAAAATCCAAGATGGCTGCCTGTTGGCCATGTTGGATTCTGATCTCTCTGAAAATGTAATATGCACAACTAGACCTCAGGGGGGAACCTTCATAATCAATTTTAAAAAGATTCCTTCAGTACATACTTCCATTGTCAAAATCCAAGATGGCCACCTGTCAGCCATGTTGGAATCCAAACTCTCGGAAAATGTCATATGCAAATCTACACTTCACGGGGAACCTTCATGTCAAATTTCCAGGAGATCCCTTCAGTCCTTTCTGAGAAATAGCAATGACAAATTTCATATGGTCAAAATCCAAGATGGCCACCTGTTGGCCACATTGGCTTTTAATCTCTCTGAAAATGCAATATGCACAACTAGATCTTAAGGGGAACCTTGATGTCAAATTTCAATGAGATCCTATTAGTCTTTTTTGAGAAATTGCAATAACAAACTTCCTATGGTCAAAATCCAAGATGGCCGCCTGCTGGCCACATTGGCTTCCCATCTCTCTGAAAATGTAAATTGCACAACTAGACCTCAAGGGGAACATTTATGCCAAATTTCAAGGAGATCCCTTCAGTTCTTTCTGAGAAGTAGCGATAACAAACTTCCTTCGGTCAAAGATGGCTGCCTGTTGGCCATGTTGGATTCTCATCTCCCTGAAAATGTAATATACACAACTAGACCTCAGGGGGGAACCTTCATAATCAATTTTGAAAAGATTCCTTCAGTACATTCTAGACCTCAAAGGGAAACTTCATGTTAAATTTAAACAAGGTCCCTTCAGTACTTACTGAGAAATAGGGATAACATACTTCCATTGTCAAAATCCAAGATGGCCACCTGTCAGCCATGTTGGAATCCACACTCTCGGAAAATGTCATATGCACAACTACACTTCACGGGGAACCTTCATGAAAAATTTCAAGGAGATCCCTTCAGTCCTTTCTGAGAAATAGCAATAACAAATTTCGTATGGTCAAAATCCAAGATGGCCACCTGTTGGCCACATTGGCTTCTGATCTCTATGAAAATGCAATATGCACAACTAGATCTTAAGGGGAACCTTGATGTCAAATTTCAATGAGATCCTATTAGTCTTTTTTGAGAAATTGCAATAACAAACTTCCTATGGTCAAAATCCAAGATGGCCGCCTGCTGGCCACAATTGGCTTCCCATCTCTCTGAAAATGTAAATTGCACAACTAGACCTCAAGGGGAACATTTATGCCAAATTTCAAGGAGATCCCTTCAGTTCTTTCTGAGAAGTAGCGATAAACAAACTTCCTTCGGTCAAAGACAAGATGGCTGCCTGTTGGCCATGTTGGATTCTGATCTCCCTGAAAATGTAATATACACAACTAGACCTCAGGGGGGAACCTTCATAATCAATTTTGAAAAGATTCCTTCAGTACATTCTAGACCTCAAAGGGAAACTTCATGTTAAATTTAAACAAGGTCCCTTCAGTACTTACTGAGAAATAGGGGTAACATACTTCCATTGTCAAAATCCAAGATGGCCACCTGTCAGCCATGTTGGAATCCACACACTCTCGGAAAATGTCATATGCACAACTACACTTCACGGGGAACCTTCATGAAAAATTTCAAGGAGATCCCTTCAGTCCTTTCTGAGAAATAGCAAATAACAAATTTCGTATGGTCAAAATCCAAGATGGCCACCTGTTGGCCACATTGGCTTCTGATCTCTATGAAAATGCAATATGCACAACTAGATCTTATAGGGAACCTTGTGTCAAATTTCAATGAGATCCTATCATTCTTTTTTGAGAAATTGCGATAACAAACTTCCTATGTTCAAAATCCAAGATGGCCACCTGCTGGCCACATTGGCTTCTGATCTCTATGAAAATGCAATATGCACAACTAGATCTTATAGGGAACCTTGTGTCAAATTTCAATGAGATCCTATCAGTCTTTTTTTAGAAATTGCGATAACAAACTTCCTATGGTCAAAATCCAAGATGGCCACCTGCTGGCCACATTGGCTTCCCATCTCTCTGAAAATGTAAATTGCACAACTAGACCTCAAGGGAACGATCATGTCAAATTTCAAGGAGATCCCTTCAGTTCTTTCTGAGAATTAGCGGTAACAAACTTCCTTTGGTCAAAATCCAAGATGGCTGCCTGTTGGCCATGTTGGATTCTGATCTCTCTGAAAATGTAATATGCACAACTAGACCTCAGGGGGGAACCTTCATAATCAATTTTAAAAAGATTCCTTCAGTACATACTTCCATTGTCAAAATCCAAGATGGCCACCTGTCAGCCATGTTGGAATCCAAACTCTCGGAAAATGTCATATGCAAATCTACACTTCACGGGGAACCTTCATGTCAAATTTCCAGGAGATCCCTTCAGTCCTTTCTGAGAAATAGCAATGACAAATTTCATATGGTCAAAATCCAAGATGGCCACCTGTTGGCCACATTGGCTTCTGATCTCTATGAAAATGCAATATGCACAACTAGATCTTATAGGGAACCTTGATGTCAAATTTCAATGAGATCCTATCAGTCTTTTCTGAGAAATTGTGATAACAAACTTCCTATGGTCAAAATCCAAGATGGCCACCTGCTGGCCACATTGGCTTCCCATCTCTCTGAAAATGTAAATTGCACAACTAGACCTCAAGGGGAACATTCGTGCCAAATTTCAAGGAGATCCCTTCAGTTCTTTGAGGAGCAGCGGTAACAAATTTCCTTTGGTCAAAATCCAAGATGGCTGCCAGTTGGCCATGTTGGATTCTGATCTGTCTGAAAATGTAATATGCACAACTAGACCTCAAGGGGAACCTTCATGTCAAATTTCAAGGAGATCCCTTCAGTCCTTTTTGAGGAGTAGCAGTAACAAACTTCCTCTGGTCATAATCCAAGATGGTCCCTTGCCGGCCATATTGAATTCTGATCTCTCTTAATTTGTCATATGCACAACTGGACCTCAAAGGGAACCTTGATGTCAAAGTTCAAGGAGATCCCTTCAATACTTTCTGAGAAATAGCGATAATAAGAATTATTCAGGACAGTCGGATGTACGATGGATGGTACACAAACGCAGGGTGATTTGAATAGATCCAGATTTTCCGGCTATCAAACGTTTACATATTTTGGACATTTTAATTTTGGCCATTTTAATAGGGTGGCCAAATTGACCAAAATTAAATAATGGCCAAAATATCCCAATTTACAGTACATGCCATTCATGAGACTATGGTGTTTTAGGGCGAATTTCAGACACGATAAATATGTTTTCTGTCACTTAAAGACAAAAATAACCAAGTGCAAAAATGTTCAGGTAAACAGTAGTCTCTAGCCAGAAGAGTTTAGAGATATGGTTCAACGGGTGATGTTCTCACCACTGGACCACATCTATTTAGGAAACATGAAAGATGTGCTTTAAAAGATTGTCTGATGTAGGGTAAAATTTTTATTTTTGCATATACTTTTCTTTTGGGACATGTAATTACCCGATACGAGTAATACATTTAATGTGATAGTGAGTGCTGACAGGACTCAGCTGTATCTTTACATCTCTACCACTATCCACTGAATTCTTGTGAGATATTGTACACGTGTGATGTCACATCACAGATAGGAGCAATAATCCACATGGCATTTCTCGAGGGTTGCAGAAGCTGTGATATAAAAGGCAATCAAACAACGCCTTATGATGAGATATTTTATTTAAAGTGCACTTATTTTTTCACTTTACAAAAATTTTATAAAATCCATTTCCTATGACCATTAAGTCATGGTGTGCTACTATTCATGATAATTCTAAGTCGTGGCACAATCTTAAATTCGTGGCTTGCTCTAATATTTACAGCTTTCTTTCAGTCATTTCTTGTTGCTATTCACGGTTTACTCTGAATAATGGCATGCTCTATTAATCGTAGCTTGCTCTAAGTCATGGCACATCATAAATTCATGGCTTGCTTTATTATTCATGGTTTGCTTTATGTCATGGCTTGCTACTATTCACAGCTTTCTCTAGGTCATGGCACAATCATAAATGCTTGGGTTGCTCTAATATTCACGGCTTTCTTTAAGTCATGGCTTGCTTTAACATTCACAACTTGGTTTACGTTACAGTTGACATGTACCTTTTTTTCTGTTTGTTTCATACATCACACTTTCAATCTAATAAATGCTAACGACAGACAACAATTATGATATCACAACCAGGCAGAATACCTGACATTATGATTAATTACACAGGTGTGAATCAATAACTAGATATTGACAAATAAAGCTGATAATCACTTGCAATCTGAACTTATCCACCCTGAAAAAAATAGACTCAATATTAAAGCTATGACATAGGTAAGTCTATCTTTGTCTCTAGGGGTGAGTAGGTCATCATGAATAGCCACTTTTTTATTATTTGTTTGTTTTAATGGGTTTTTACGTCACATGACAGTTTTTCATTTATATAGTGGCAGACATGATATTTTTATACAATATACCTGGGGAAATACAAACATGATATTTTAATACAATGTACCAGAAAAAAGACTAGCATAATATTTTTATACAATGTACCCAGAAAAAAAAGACTACTCACTAGCATGATATTTTTTATCAAATGTACCAGGGAAAAGTCTGACATGATATTTTTTTTATATACTATATCAGGGAAAAGACAAACATTGTTTATACAATGCAGACTCTGCAAGTACTGTAAACAGGATAACTTCCCCACATAATCAGTTTAGGCTTCAGTGATGCTCTATCCCACACTAACCACTATTGTCAGGTGACCAGTTCTTGTCAATTAACAATTCTGGATAAGGCCATGGTAGGACAAAAAATTTGTAACATTTAAGTATTTAAGTAACTTGAAGAAAGCAAAGATATTTATTCAGCTTGCCTGTGTAAAATGTCATGGAACCAAAATCTGTTGTCAAACCATAGCCCTTATGAGATCTGGTTTTGGGCAAGAATTACTGCATAGCTGGGCATTTACTATTTACAATAATTACTGTATACCTGGACATTTTCACTCCCGATTAATTCACCATTTTTGCTCTTACATGAGAGGACGATCTTACAATGGGAGCAAAATTTTCGAGCTAAATAACTGAACGACAGACATACATGCCCTCCATGAGACTATGGTGATTTAGGGCGAATTTAAGACGGGATGAATATGTTTTCTGTCCCATAGAGGCAAAAATAATCAGGGGCAAAAATGTTCAGGTAAACAGTAGTCTCTAGCAAGAAGACTTTAGAGATATGGTTCAAAGGGTGATGTTCTCATCACTGGACCACACCTATTTAGAAAACATGAAAGATGCTCTTTAACATATTGCCCAGTTTTGGGTCAAATTTTTTTTTTTTGAATATACAGTGAAACCTGTATATAGGGGGTCACCCAAGGGACTAGAAAATATTGACCTTTATGTGCAGGTGACCCTTATACACAGGTTCAATTTAGTTGAAGTATGCAGTCAAAGGACTTGAAAAAAACTGGCCTTTATAAACAGGTAATCCTTATATAGAGGTGGTCACTATAGCAGGTTTTACTGTACTTTTCTTTTGGTAATTACTTGATGCGAGTAATACAAGTGTGAAAGTAAAAAAAAAAAAACAGTTTTCAGTGGTGACCCCACTGAAAATTTCAAACTCATATTACTCGTAAACAAAGCAACATAAATTAATCAGATAAAACATAACCGGCACTGTAACTGAGCGTAAATGGGCGTTCATGGGGCTTTACAATAATTAAGGTAAGTTTTGCAAATACAGGAAGATGACTCGTATTTTAAACGAAAGTTTGTGCTCTACCTTACTTGATGACATTCATTATAGAAAAATGAAAGATTTGACACCTACATTGTATTTTATTAGCTTTAGGAATAAGTGTTGGATTAATTGTGAGACAATATTTCATTAGGAGTTGGGTTTTATGCATCTTTTAGATAGTTTTTTTAAATTTGGAATCCCTTTTTTCTGCATCCAGACGCAAAAAATATGCATAACAACCTGCTTATAAACCACTTCAATTATCCTTCTCAACAGAATGCTGGATCAGCGAAAAAAGTTACTAAAATCAGGACAGAATTTTGACTTAGTATCCTCCATACATTGAATTATGACCTCTTTATTGTTAAAAATATTGTTGATGGATTAATTCTGAAGCTCGATGAGGTATTCTCTAGCTTCCAGACACAAAAATCGCCATTTCCCTGTTTTGTTTAACAATATTAATCTAGGCACATTCTCATCAATAACCAAAGTAACATATGCAGAAATGTAAGTGCAGTATTATTTCAGACATTTGATAAATGCAGATTCGCTATGCTTTCGAAAGGACAATATTACAAATTCTCAATTTCTGTTTTATACATGTACCTCATTAAAACTTACAATTACCATCAACTTGTATCAGTACTTTCAGTACTTTGATTTTTCATGTTTTTGCCCCAGTTTTGCAAGAAAATGGAAGGGTCAATTTTCAATAAAATTTTATTTTATGATAGAGCTCTCCTTTCTGTCTTCTGTCGAATCTTTTTTTGTGTACAATATATGAAACAAAAATCTCTCTCAAACATGCAAACCTTACCTTAAGAGCTTGTCACCAAAATTTTATATTATTGGGGACAGGAGATGTATGAGGCACTGTTTATTTTGTTTTTTATCTTTTCAGATAAATTTGGATATTTTCATCACACTCTTGGTGAATTCCAGCAAAACAAATTAAACTTCATCCAATATCCCAAAGTCAACTCTCTTTAGATTATTTGGTCCCTGAAAACCTTATATCTGTACATCAGGCATACCTATCTATCATAAAATATAATAATCATAGTACAGAGAAGTGCAAAAAGTATTCATATACTATTAATTTTTACTACATTGTATATATTTCATATAAAACCACAATTTTTTCAAAATAAATATTGTGAAGCCATTTCTTATTGTATTTCAATAAATTATCACCATTAAAAAGAGAATATTTGCAAGTTTCATTGTTTTTTTGGGGGTGCAATTTTCTAATCTATCATTTCAAAGATTCGACAATTAAGACTACATGATTTTACTTACACATATAGGGAGTTTTCATCAAAAAACTTAAACTTTCTGTTTAAATAAATAAATCTTTTAATTTCTGATTCAGAAAATTAATAATCAAAATAAATAATGAAACTGTATTCAATTATTTTTTCAACGGTGAAAATTCTATTGAAATGCTATAAGAAATGGCTTCACAATAATTTTTGGAATAAATATGGATTTATATTGAATATGTATTAAACAAGAGGCTCAAGAGGGCCTCAATCGCTCACCTTTGAACCATCTACAAAGGGTGGAAAGAAGACCAAGAATAATATGTACATGCAGGCTGATCTGGCCAAGAAACATAAATATTGCTGTTTTAAGAAATTCATCAATATATCTAAAAACTATAATTCAGCAAAAATCTTGCACAAAAAACATTTCTTCACCTATATACAAGTAAAGCACATTAAAAGAATGCATCATAGAGAATGCAAGGGGAGATCATTGAGGAATTCAATGAATGAAAATGACAAAGTCTGAAAAGACTTAAAAAAACAAATCAAAAATTAATATTCTGATTTCTATGAAAAATACAAACTTGAATCATACATTCATGTACATCACTCAGAAACAATATGTTTTTAAATTCATGTAGCAGTTCTGGAGAAGAAGAGTTTTAAAGAGGGGTACCTTAGGTGACATACTTTGCCCCACCTGAATCCACCCTGGGGCTGATCTGGCTGAAAACTACAAACTAGGTAAAGTACCTTGAGCACTTGCTTCCTGTAAAGTTTCATAAACATTCCTCCTGTGGTTTTGAAACAAAAGCTGACAATGTGAAAAATGCACCATTCCCTCCCCCTCTTTTTAGTTTTTTTGCAGTCTTAAAAATTCATAAATAATTCTAAGAATCATTTCTTCAACTTATTACAAGTAAAACACATCAAATGAATGCATCAAAGTGGATACAAGGGGAGATAATTGAGGAAATCATGCAAAAATGAATGAAAATGACAAAGTCTGAAAATACCTCAAAAACGCGTAAAAATTAATATTTCAATTTCTATGAAAAATGCAAACTTGAACTATACATCCATGTAGATCACTCAGAAATATTCCATTTTTCAATTCATGCACTTGCTTCCTGTAAAGTTTCGTCAAAATCCCTTCCGCTTAGGTGAGGTAAAAATAATAGTGTATGAATACTTTATGCACTTCTCTGTACCTCACTAGGCTTCAATTTTGACATTTTATACAATGGCTACCTTAAAAATACATTGAAGTTGATTATTTCATTAGTAATCCATCTAAATTACATGAGTAATTCAATTCTTCATAGCAAATATGTACAGTAAAACCTGCCATAACAGACACCTTGATTCAGCAGACACCCTCCAATAACGGAGAGTCTGTCTCGATTCCAACTGACCTTGCTAAATACGACTACTAGAGAATGTTTTAGATAAACAGGCAACTCCGTTACCTGGACAATGGACACAGCTATGGCCCCAATATGCAAAATTTCTGTATTTCTAACCTTGAATTAGCATTAGTCTTGGTTTTCCTATGATCAACTACCATTACCACAAGCAATTTCACACTAAGCTGTATGTCCCGACTTCTATTTTCAGAAACGATCCTATAATCTTTCATTTTGTGGTTTTGCTTGATATTTATTTCCTTGCATTGCAAAGTAACAGTTGATTACAAGAACAATTTGCGTTTATTATATGTATGAATGTTTTAGCAGTGAATGGTCATCCTTCACTTAGCAGACACCTAATTCTTTAATGGACAATTTGATTGGCAACTGTCCACTAAACACAGGTTTTACTATATAGTAGAATTGACAAAGGTTGTATCATCAGCTGTCTTAATTTTTTGTGCCTTAGAAATATTCAGAGAGTAAAGTTGAAAGCTAACAAATAATTGACACGAGTCTGTAAAACAGTGGCAATTTTTGTACTCTACAAAAATGAGAAAAATATACTGACCACAAATTGGTCATAGTCACTAAAAGGTTTTCATACATGATTTTCTATCAGAATGACCAAATAGGCCTGCAAGTTCCCAACTGAAAGAGTACAGGACCCTGTTCCAAAAAGGGTCTATTAACCCGGGGACATGTATTGTTCCAGACATGGTGATTTTAAATGGTACATGTATAGAAGTGATAATTATAACTGTAAACCCGGAACTTTTCCCGATACACAGGTTCTAAATGCCTATTTTGTCATTCTATTCATTTCATTCCCCGATGAGATAAATTTATTTTTGCGAGCGAGAGCTTTCATGAAATTAAGTGTTACATAATATTCTCGCAATTTACAGTATGGCATAAACACAAATTATGACAAAAATTAATTATTTATTAAACTGGAATCACAATGAGATCAGAGGTGAGATGGTCGCTATAATTATAATCAATTAACACAGCTGATCGCTGATGGCAATGCAGTAACACAATACCTGGATGACAGACAATAGATATATTGGAGAAATATTTCATTTTCTGTGAGCTTGAGGTCTACTCATTTTCCCAATTATAGTGATTGTTTCTAATGAGATTATTGGTTCAGTGTATGTAAGGCTGTGAATGAACGCTAGTTCTGAGCTAGATTACTGGTTCAGCATGTATAAGGCTGTGAATACTAGCTCTTAGCTAGATTACTGGTTCAGCATCTATAAGGCCATGAAGGCTAGTTTTTACCTAGATTACTGGTTCAGTATCTATAAGGCTGTGAATACTAGCTCTTAGCTAGATTACTGGTTCAGCATCTATAAGGCCATGAAGGCTAGTTTTTACCTAGATTACTGGTTCAGTATCTATAAGGCTGTGAATACTAGCTCTTAGCTAGATTACTGGTTCAGCATCTATAAGGCCATGAAGGCTAGTTCTTAGCTAGATTACTGGTTCAGTATCTATAAGGCTGTGAATACTAGCTCTTAGCTAGATTACTGGTTCAGCATCTATAAGGCCACGAAGGCTAGTTCTTAGCTAGATTACTGGTTCAGCATACATAAGGCCATGAAGGCTAGTTTTTACCTAGATTACTGGTGCAGCATATACATGTATATGACTGTGAACTCTATTTCTTGGCTAGATTACTGGTTCGGTGTATATAAGGCTGTGAATGCTAGTTCTTAGCAAGATTACTGGTTCAGTGTGTAAAAGCTAATACTGTGAACTCTAGTTCTTAGCTAGATTACTGGCTCAGTGTATATAAGGCTGTGGATGCTAGTTCTTAGCTAGATTACTGGTTCAGTGTGTAAAAGCTAATACTGTGAACTCTAGTTCTTAGCTAGATTACTGGTTCAGTGTATATAAGGCTGTGAATGCTAGTTCTTAGCAAGATTACTGGTTCAGTGTGTAAAAGCTAATACTGTGAACTCTAGTTCTTAGCTAGATTACTGGTTCAGCATATATAAGGCTGTGAACTCTAGTTCTTAGCTAGATTACCATTTCAGTGTCGAGTGTTGAAGGCTCCAGTTATTCTCAGATTGTAGATTCAATGCATATAAGGCTGGGTACTCTAGTTTTTAGCTAGATTACTGGTTAAATATGATATGCCTGTTGCAGGAGGAAACCTGAGTACCCAAATGTCCAACTTGGCAACCGCCATACCATCTCACATATTATTCTGTCAAATCCTAGGATCAAACTCCTGGTAAGAAGTAAGTGCACTAACCACAGCGCTACCCTGAAACATGTACAGTACTCTTGTTCTTTTCAAAATACTGGCCAAGTAAATAGGTCTCCATCTTCTAGCTCTAAGGTGGTCAGTTTTAGTTTATATCAATTTTCGAGCTTAAATTTAACTTTTCGTTTTGCTTAAGAAGATCCATGCTGGTTTTATGAAAAAGTTTGCCAGTTTACTTTTGCAAGGTCGGTGGTTTCTTCCTGAGTACATCGTAAAGAGGTTTTCCCCTCCACCATCAAAAACTGGCCGCCACCAATTAACTGAAAAATTGTTGAGTGTGGTGTGAAACACCATTCAAACAAACTTAACAAATGGAAAGTTTCATATTCTAATCTGGGTTAGATCTATGTTTTTTTTTTTTAACACATGTAGTGACTACAATGTACAGTGATTTCTGCTTTCACAACCACCTGTGTATAAAGACCCCCTGGTCATAAATACCATTTTTCCTGTCCCCAATAGTACCATTTGTGTACAGATCAACCTCTATGTAAAGACCACCTCCCTATAAAGACTGGTTTTGTTGTGTCCCTATGGAGGTCTTTATATACAGGTTTCACTGTACTTCACAAAGCACTACAGATACATGCAAGTATCAGAAGTGAAAATCAAAAAGTCATTTAAGACCAATGTCCCATATCATGGTAGGGGGTGGCATGTAAAAGAACCCTCGCACTCAGTACAAGAAGTGAAAATCATAGGCCTTTTAAAACCAGGGTCCCATTTTGCAGTAGGTGTAGCAAGTAACCCTAGCTTCATTTGTAAAAGTCCATAGCATAGGTCAAAAGTTTGTAACATTTCACTAACAAAGGGTAACGTCTCCCTATAAGTGAAAAATCTTAAACAGAATGTACATCAACAATGAAAACAAATTTTGACTAAAACACAATTTGTTAGGCCACATTTCCCCAGAAAACATTGACATCAGGTATCCATCCATTGTGTAAATGATTATAAATGTTAAATTCATATTTTTCCAATACATTCTCCCTAAATTGCAGGAAAAGGTCAATTTAGTCAAAATATCATTAAAATTATTTTTTTGTCCTATATTTGATATTGATAAAATATTTGTGAATGATTACCGTAATGGAATTATCAAACAATTACAGCAAACATTTTTTTTATGTTTTTCAAGTTTTATGTCATAGATATTAACTCGTGGATCAGTGTTAATTCAAGGCTGCTTACCATTCAGTGGAACAGGCCATTTAAACTGGCCAGGTCCCGAAAGGTAACGTGTCCGACCCCAGCCACACTGGCACCTGCTCTGAGTTGGATTCAACAGTATTATCTTTACAGACACTGCCAAAAACTGAATTTATGACTTTGATTTTATCAAGAAGCAAATCCTGTTTTCAAATGTTGGCTCTAAAATTGATCAGAAACAAAAAGAATTTGAATTTTCAGCATAGAAAATGAATATTTCATTTATGATGAAAATATTTTGCAACTTGACAGTCACGTTTATGTTCTTCTTTTGTACCATTGGCAAAATATGGTTAGTACTGGCCAGAGACCCGTTTTACGAAAGGTCGTAAGTCCTAAATCCTAACTTTTAGTCTTAACTACCATGGCAATGTATCACTGATTGGTCAGTTCCATGACAATTAGGGCTAAGACTTAGGGTTTAGGTTTGCTGTGCAAGTTATTCCCCTTTTGAAATTTGGTCCCTGATCACCTTATACATATACATCAGACATATATTTCTTGTATTAACAGGATGAGAAAAAAATTTCAAAAATCAACCGTAAAGAATAAGTGATTTTAAAATACATTCGTCCCTAGATACCTTAAGCTTGTCCTAATTTTTTTATAAAAACTCTGATGGAACCGTTAAGACCTAGTAATCTTTGTTATCTCTAATATGGGACTTATAATTGATTAAAATGGCAGTGAAGGATTTTGAAAGCACGGTGTTAATGGGAAGATTTCGAGGCTACATGGTAAGATGTTATAGATCTATCCGCATTGAGGACGAGGACCTACCTCATACCTACATGTACTCTTCCCTCTAACATTTCCGCTCCTCCAGGAAGAGTACATAGATATCTAGCACAAAATAAAACATGTATAACCATTATAATACCTTACAGGCATGAAATTTTGACCATTAATTTAATGGATACCTTAAGTTGTGTCCGCAGGACGAATGGTGGAGTGTAAACACAGAATCACAAAGTGATGTATAAAAATAGCTTGTAATATTGTCTGTCACTGTGATCAGTTTCATAAACACACTAATCAACTTTTGAATAATTCACAGGAATTGTATCAAAATGAAATAAGCCTTTTCTGTGTGCAGTGCTTGTGAAATCATATTAGTTCCCATGGTAACAAAAGTTTATGCCAGAATTCACAGGATGACAAGAATTGATTTTCTGAGAGAGAAAAATATACTTAGAAAATGATTCCATATTTACCTGTTCTGTTCTTTCTAATCAGATCAGATGACAAGAGATCACGGAATTATCGAGCCTAATTAGCATATGTAAACAAAATCTATATCATATGATGCCAGTTGCTGCTTTGAAGATTTCCATGAATTAGAAAGATGTAGATATCTAACACGATATAAAAGAAAATCTTCATTGATAATCTTATGTAGAATTCTTTGTGGCTATTATTTGTTAGGTAGAAATTTTCCTCCACAATATATGTTTATTGTACCTGTATATTTTTCAGATTGTGAATTTTCAAGACATATATACAGTGAAACTTGTATATATTGATCTACATAGGGACAAGAATACCAATCTCTATATAGAGATTGGTTTGTACACAAATGGTACTAAATGAGGGCAGCTAAAAATGGTCTTTGTGACGAGTTGGTCTTTATACACACGTAGTTGCTAAAGCAGGTTTTACTGTACAATGTTTATGCTTATATTGGTCCTTTACATCCCCCCAAAAAAAGAATTTTTCATTTCTATTGAGATGTCACCAGCTATAGGTTAAGCACCATAATTTTTTACCAGTGTGCTATGGACTGACACCAGTGCAGTGAGGGTACTTTTACGTGCCACGCCTGCCATGACAGGGGACATCAATTTCAAGTCTCATCTAGAAGACCTGTGACTTTCACATTATATATCAAGCACTTGCCAGGTACCAGGATCCAATTCTGGACCTTAAATGCTTGCACTACCACTAACCAACCATAAACAGTCCTTTGGACTTACATTTGAGCCAGCAGTTGAGAAAAGTGACACAATGTATCTAATTTTGCAGATTTTTCTCGCTGGAAGCAGAAAGAGAGGGCACACACCTGCACTTATTCTCATATTACATTTTTTAAAACCACCTATATTCAATTTTCTGAAAACATAAAAATAACAAAGTCCCCTTGAATTGACTTAAGTACCCTTTTCTCAGCAGCTGACACATTTATGCTAATGATGTGAGGGTTCTTTAACACACCACACTTTCCGTTACATAGAACATTGGTTAAACACCCATGATTATCATGTCTTGCTTTTCATAAAGAAACCTTAAGAGTTACCCAGCACCTAGAATTGAACCTGTGACTTCCAGCTAGGGAAATGGCCACTCTAAATAAGAAATCCACTGCAATAAGTTTTCTTATACATTGTACAGTTAAAATGATGTTGCTTATAAAACAAATTTGTTGACATTAAAATTTCATTAAAATGAAAAATCTAATTTTCCGATTCATTTTTCATCTATCCATGTCTGATATAAATCTCTTATTTGTTATGACCTATTTATTTATCATCTTTTCTGGAAGGTTTTTACTAGTAAAGGAACTTGAATTTTGAATTTTGAATTTTGAATTGTGTTTTACGCTACACTCAACAACTGTTCAGTTATATGGTGGTGGCTAGTTTTTAATGGTGGAGGGGAGAATGTGGTTACAATGTACCCGGGAAGAGACCACCGGCTGTCCGCAAGTAAACAGGCAAACTTTCTGACAAAAATCAGCTTAGGTTCCAATGGGGCTTGAACCTGCGCAGACGTACTGATGTGAGAAACTTTATGGTTCAAAGCACGATGGTCTAATCACTCGACCACCTAGGACCCTATAAGTACAGGAAACACAGTAAAAACTACAAAAATGTGGGATAATATCTGAAGGAAATTATTATTAATCTTGGTATATTTTGTGTAAATTTCGACATGCTTTTAATTTCATTGATATTTGTACATGAAAACATTATGAATTAAACTATAACCCCATTGAAATTTTCTGTTTACACTGTAGATATATACAAGCAATATTAAATATTTCACTGTCATTTGATGAATTTTAAAATTTCAAACAATGTTTTTTTTTCATCACCCTCAACAATTTTTCATGCAGTTATACATGTATGATGGCCGCCAGTTTTTAAAAGTGGAGGAAAGAACTTGGTTACAATGTATATTTGTACCCTGGATGAAACCATCGGCCGTCCACAAGTAAACTGAAAAACTTTCTCACAAAAATCAGCTTAGGTTCCAACAGGGTCAATTTGTTACTGTGAGATACATTCTCGGTTAATTTACGTGGCCAGTATTCTGAGATTGGGTACCGTACAAGAGTTAATTCCCATGGGTTGAAAGTTTCAACAATTTTGTCTTTCCTGACATGATCATGGTTTTTATAATTGAGAAATTGGGCATAGCATAAATTGGAATTAGGCCCTGCAAAGATAATCCATAATATATAAAATGTATGTACCGTATTCGACCCATTAAGCACCCATCTCCCTATAAGTGCCCCTCCCCTTTTTACATACATGTACGATCAAGAATCTTTTCTAGCTGGTTGACATGGAGATATTGACCTGAAAAAACCAGTAAGTAAAAGTTTATCTGTAGCCTCCAAGCAACAGAATTATGTTGATAAGTGTCCTCAGTAATAACTACACCAACTGTACCACTGTGCTTTACAATAAATTAACTGTTTTACATCAATTTGACTATTAATTGGTCCCATTAAGCGCCCACCCTTTTTTCCTGTTTTTTTGTAGTGCCCTGGGCGCTTAATGGGTCGAATGCGGTATTACTTTTTCAAAAACTTATTCACTGTTATTTAAATTCACAGATTGATCAACAATGTGAATATTGCGATTATTAACACTGTGGATTATTTTCCCCTGTACCGGTACAGTACAGGTATTTCAAATTTATAAAATATGAAACTACTGTTTAAAATTCCTCTTTAAATGCAGAATGCTAGGCATCTCTAGTTTTGTTTACAAGTAAGGGAAATACATGTAGGTCTACCAAGATAAAATGCAACATCCAGGTTCTGACAAAAAACAAAAACAGTACTGTCTATTTTCCAAAAATAGGGGTGTAGAGACAGTTTGTCTTGCTCAATTCCAAACATTACTGTAGCTTTAATATTTCTGTGTTAACGTGTAGTCTGTCACCCCCTGTTATGATATAATTTAGACTCTTCGTGTTTGTAAATGTGTGCTACTGGTAATTTACCTTGGATGACCTCAGGTAATTATCACATATGAAATATGGGGGGTAATTTTGACATTTAATATGTTTATATGGGTCTGATTTTGAGACTTGTTTGACACTTATAACACCTAATATGCAATACTTGTTAGGAATAAAAAGGAAATTCTGATAACTCAAATGTTGGACAGTTTTTAAAAATGCTCAAGTATCAGGAACTAATAACACATAAAATAATGGCAATTATATATGTTTTTATCTTAAAAAATATGACTTTTTAATAAAACTATCAGAACAATTACCAATTATCAGACAATTCTGACAACACAACACGCAGGTATGATTTTTCACTACATGACATATTCTTGCTTTATTACAGATGCAGTTTAATCATCATTAAATGTTATATTGAACACTTTCTGCATCATCTATTTCACAAAAATGCAAATACTAATGCATGCTATCAGGTTCTTTTTTTTGTTGTCAATTTCACTACCAACAAATTAAAGGCATTTATTACGAAATGATATGCAAATTAACAGTAATAACTTACCTTTTTTTTGTCAACATCATAAGTTCCAGTTGATTATTCCTGGGTCACAATCCTTTTATCTATTCAACGATCAGTACCTCTGCTGGCATTAATTGTAAAAATGTATAACAGAAAAACCACAGATATGTATAGAATCCATGAATTGTTTGTATCAATTACTCGACAGTTAAACATGATGACATTATAAATATGATTACAAATTTTTAAAAAAAAGTTGTGCGATAATTAGGAAATGGGAAAAGCTATTTAGCTCCGTTATTATTATCATTAACGATTTTGTTTCACAGTTGATAAAAGGTGATAGTAAAAATCCAATACGTATAAACACGACAACAACATTCTAATTATCACGATATAATGACAAAGAGATCAAAATCACTCACGTGCAAAAAGGGAGATATCATCTCGGTGATATCTATCACTTATCATCCTGTCATTGCCATTTCTGTAAATTTAAATTAAAAGATAAAAACGGGACTAGAAAGTGAACTTTATGTCCAACTACTTCTCATCATAAGTGGTGATTTGTTTTGATTTACCTGTGGTTACCTGTTCACCAGGAACACAGCGAAGAAAGCTCATCAGCAGCTGTTGACAGTGCAGAGAAATCAATACAACAATAATGATACCATTACTCTTAATAGCACAAGTAAATCTATTGATTTTTGGTAAATTTTGATACAACTACACACACAATGTTCATTTGCTATAATCCAAAAATGACACATCTTGAGATACAAATTGTAATTAGGATTACTTCTGATGCATCACACGTTTGGTAAATCTTCAGAAATCAATCTTAATTCGCTTTTTTTTAAATACATTTTTGTATCTATTTTCGGTCAATGGTCAATAAACAACAGACCGTGATTAATAGCCAGACAATTTAATGTAGGAATACAATTTCTTTTATTAATGTGGTAATTTACCGTTAATGTGTTATTCTTCTTAAATTAACCTCTCTCAGATTTGCAGACTGGAAATGTGTTATTTCGAAAAAATAAAACAAACAAAAAAATATGTGCACATATGGCAACTGATTGATTTACTATGCAGTGATATAATTTGTAATGAATTTGTTTAAAAGTGCTCTTTTGCAAAATTTCATAAAATAATATTTATTCATTTAATTACAAGAATTTTTATCATCACAAAATATTTCTTATAGATGGAAAAATACTATGCACTGCACTGTATTAAAAACTTCAACCCTTTATTAACTCATACACTAGTACACATACATGTAGAGACACATTTGGACTGGCCTAAGTCATTGATTTACAGAAGAGTCCATTGTTTTTCAGGGGTTGATGAGGTAAACATGCTTTCTGAGAGCTTAGATGAATCAATAAACATGCTTAATCTGAGAGCAATTCCAAAATTTTAACCCTTAGATGAATCAGATACATATAGTCCTGCCCTAACCTGTGACTAAACATTCATGTAATCAAGTGAAATGTCTTGAAAGACAGAAAAAACCACCTGTTTGTGAGTTTTGTACACAATCCTTAAGATACTAGTAACCAAAAGTCTTGAAGAGTGTTTCAGACTGATGGGGTTTTAAATAGTAATGTCTAAGTTTTAAGTCATAATTATACTAGATTCACTTTTAAATAGATGAATAAAGTCCCAGAGTCACAATTTACCTGAGGAATGGTTAGGTAAACCTAGTCACAATATACATGGAGAATGGTTTAGTAAACCAAGTAACATTGTACCTGGAGTATGGTTTAGTAAACCCAGTCACTCTGTAGCTAGGGAATGGTTTAGTAAACCCAGTCACTATGGGGCTGGAGAATGGTTTAGTAAACCCATTCACTATGGAGCTGGGGAATGGTTTAGTAAAACTAGTCATTATGTACCTGGGGAATGGTTTAGTAAACCCAGTCACTATGGAGCTGGGGAATGGTTTAGTAAACCCAGTCACTATGGATCTGGGGAATGGTTTGGTAACCCAAGCAACTATGTACCTGGGGAATGGTTTAGTAAACCCAGTCACTATGTACTTAGGAAATGGCTTAGTAAACCCAGTCACTATGTACCTAGGGAATGGTTTAGAAAACTCAATCACTATGGACCTGGAGAATGGTTTAGTAAACCCAGTCACTATGGAGCTGGAGAATGGTTGGTAAACCCAGTCACTATGTACCTTGGGAATGGTTTAGTAAACCCAGTCATAAAGGACCTGGAGAATGGTTTAGTAAACCCAGTCACACTATACCTAGGGAATGGTTTAGTAAACCCAGTCATTATGGAGCTGGAGAATGGTTTAGTAAACCCAGTCACTATGGACCTAGGGAATGGTTTAGTAAACCCAGTCACTATGGACCTAGGGAATGGTTTAGTAAACCCAGTCATTATGGAGCTGGAGAATGGTTTAGTAAACCCAGTCTCTATGTACCTGTGGAATGGTTTAGTAAATCAAGTCACAATGTACCTAAGAAATGGTTTAGTAAACCCAGTCACTTTGGACTTGGAGAATGGTTTAGTAAAACCAGTCACTATGTACCTAGGGAATGATTTAGTAAACCCAGTCACTATGGACCTGGATATTGGTTTAGTAAACCCAGTCACCATGTACCTGGGGAACTGTTTAGTAAAACCAGTAACTATGTACCTGGGGAATGGTTTAGTAAACCCAGTCACTATGGAGCTGGGGAATGGTTTAGTAAACCCAGTCACAATGTACCTGGTGAATCGTTTAGTAAACCCTGGCACAATGGACCTTGAGAATGGTTTAGTAAACCCAGGCACAATGGTGCTGGAGAATGATTTAGTAAACCCAGTCACTATGTACCTAGGGAATGGTTTAGTAAACCCAGTCACAATGTACCTAGGGAAGTGTTTAGTAAACAAAGTCACAATATACCTAGGGAATGGTTTAGTAAACCCAGTCATTATGGAGCTGGAGAATGGTTAAGTAAACCCAGTCATTATGGACCTGGAGAATGGTTTAGTAAACCCAGTCACTATGGACCTGGGGAATGGTTTAGTAAACCCAGTCACAATGTACCTAGGGAATGGTTTAGTAAACCCAGTCACTATGGACCTGGGGAATGGTTTAGTAAACCCAGTCACTATGTACCTAGGGAATGGTTTAGTAAACCCAGTCATTATGGAGCTGGAAAATGGTTTAGTAAACCCAGTCACTATGTACCTGGGGAATGGTTTTGTAAATCAAGTCACAATGTACTTAGGGAATGGTTTAGTAAACCCAGTCACTATGGACTTGGAGAATGGTTTAGTAAAACCAGTCGCTATGTACCTAGGGAATGGTTTTAGTAAACCTAGTCATATAGGAGCTGGAGAATGGTTTAGTAAACCCAGTCACTATGTACCTAGGGAATGGTTTAGTAAACAAAGTCACTACGGAGCTGGGGAATGGTTTAGTAAACCCAGTAACTTTGTACTTGGGAATGGTGACTGAGTTAATCTCAACCATTCCCTATGTACCTAGGGACTGGTTTAGTAAACCATTCACTAGGTACCCGGAGAATGGTTTAGTAAACCATTCACAATGGACTTGGAGAAAGGTTTAGTAAACCCAGTCACAATGTACATTGGAGAATGATTTAGTAAACCCAGTCACTATGTACCTGGGGAATTGGTTTAGTAAACCAGTCCCTCTGTACTAGGGAATGGTTTTAGAAAACCAGTAACTATGGCCCCTAGGGAATGGCTTAGTAAACTCATCACAATGTATCTAAGGAATGGGTTTAGTAAACCCAGCCACTAGGTACATTGGGAATGGGTTTAGTAAACCTTTCTCTATGTACATTGTGAGAATGGTTTAGTAAATCCAATCACTATGTACCTAGGGAATGGTTTAGTAAACTCAGTCACTATGGACCTGGAGAATGGTTTAGTAAACCCAGTCACTGTACCGGGGGAATGGTTTTGTAAATCAAGTCACAATGTACTTAGGGAATGGTTTAGTAAACCCATTCACTATGGACTTGGAGAATGGTTTTACTAAACCAGTCTCTATGTACCTAGTGACTTTGATTTAGTAAACCTAGTCACTATGGACCTGAGGACTTGGTTTAGTAAACCCAGTCATTATGTACCTTGGGAACTGTTTTGTAAAAACTAGTCACTATGTACCTAATGAATGGTTTAGTAAACTAAGTCACTATGGAGCTGGGGATAGTGGTTTAGGTAAACTAAATCAGTCACTATGGAGCTAGAGACTGGTTTTACTAAACCAGTAACTATGTAGCTAGGGAATGGTTTAGTAAACCCAGTCACTAAGGGGCTGGAGACTTGGTTTACAAAAACAGTCACTCTGTACCTAGGGAATGGTTTTAAACCATTCTCCATCACTATGTGACCTGGGGAATGGTTTAGTAAACCCATTCCCTAGGTACCTGGAGAATGGTTTAGTAAAACCAGTCTCCAATGGACCTGGTGAATGGTTTAGTAAACCAGTCACTAGGGACATAGAGAATGAGTTTAGTAAACCCATAACTATGGACATGGACTGGGTTTAGTAAACCCAGTCACTATGTACCTGGGGAATGACTGGGTTTAGTAAACTCAGTCACTATGGACCTGGAGAATGGTTTAGAAAACCAGTAACTATGGACCTGGAGAATGGGGTCACTATGTACTAGGGAATGATTTAGTAAATCAGTCACTATGTACCTGGGGAATGTTTAGTAAACCCAGTCACTATGTGGCCAATCACTATGTACCTAGGGAATTGTTTAGTAAACTCAGTCACTATGGACCTGGAGAATGGTTTAGAAAACCCAGTAACTATGGACCTGGGAATGGTTTTACTAAACTCAGTCATTATGTACCTAGGGAATGGTTTAGTCCATCACAATGTACCTAAGGAATGGTTTAGTAAACCCAGTCACTATGGAGCTGGAGAAAGGTTTAGTAAACCCAGTCACAATGTACTGGAGTATGGTTTACTAAAACCCAGTCACTCTGTAGCTAGGGAATGGTTTAGTAAACCCAGTCACTATGGGGGCTGGAGAATGGTTTTACTAAAACCAGTCACTCTGTACCTAGGGAATGGTTTAGTCACCTCAATCACTATGTACTGGGGAATGGTTTAGTAAACCCAGTCACTAGGTACCTGGAGAATGGTTTACTAAACCCAGTCACAATGGACTTGGAGAATGGTTTAGTAAACCCAGTCACTATGTACCTGGAAATGGTTTAGTAAACCCAGTCACTATGTACCTGGGGAATGGTTTAGTAAACCCAGTAACTATGGACCTGGAGAATGGTTTAGTAAACCCAGTCACTATGTACCTGGGGAATGGTTTAGTAAACCCAGTCACTATGTACCTGGGGAATGGTTTAGTAAACCCAGTCACAATGTACCTGGTGAATCGTTTAGTAAACCCTGTCACAATGGACCTTGAGAATGGTTTAGTAAACCCAGGCACAATGGTGCTGGAGAATGATTTAGTAAACCCAGTCACTATGTACCTAGGGAATGGTTTAGTAAACCCAGTCACAATGTACCTAGGGAAGTGTTTAGTAAACAAAGTCACAATATACCTAGGGAATGGTTTAGTAAACCCAGTCATTATGGAGCTGGAGAATGGTTAAGTAAACCCAGTCACTATGGACCTGGAGAATGGTTTAGTAAACCCAGTCACACTATACCTAGGGAATGGTTTAGTAAACCCAGTCATTATGGAGCTGGAGAATGGTTTAGTAAACCCAGTCACTATGGACCTGGGGAATGGTTTAGTAAACCCAGTCACTATGTACCTAGGGAATGGTTTAGTAAACCCAGTCATTATGGAGCTGGAAAATGGTTTAGTAAACCCAGTCACTATGTACCTGGGGAATGGTTTTGTAAATCAAGTCACAATGTACTTAGGGAATGGTTTAGTAACCCAGTCACTATGGACTTGGAGAATGGTTTAGTAAAACCAGTCGCTATGTACCTAGGGAATGATTTAGTAAACCTAGTCACTATAGACCTGGAGAATGGTTTAGTAAACCCAGTCACTATGTACCTAGGGAATGGTTTAGTAAACAAAGTCACTACATGGTTTAGTAAACCCAGTAACTTTGTACTTAGGGAATGGTTTAGTAATCTCAATCACTATGTACCTGGGGAATGGTTTAGTAAACCCAGTCACTAGGTACCCGGAGAATGGTTTAGTAAACCCAGTCACAATGGACTTGGAGAAAGGTTTAGTAAACCCAGTCACAATGTACCTGGAGAATGATTTAGTAAACCCAGTCACTATGTACCTGGGGAATGGTTTAGTAAACCCAGTCACTCTGTAGCTAGGGAATGGTTTAGAAAACCCAGTAACTATGGACCTGGGAATGGCTTAGTAAACTCAATCACAATGTATCTAAGGAATGGTTTAGTAAACCCAGCCACTAGGTACCTGGGGAATGGTTTAGTAAACCCAGTCACTATGTACATGGAGAATGGTTTAGTAAATCCAATCACTATGTACCTAGGGAATGGTTTAGTAAACTCAGTCACTATGGACCTGGAGAATGGTTTAGTAAACCCAGTCACTGTACCGGGGGAATGGTTTTGTAAATCAAGTCACAATGTACTTAGGGAATGGTTTAGTAAACCCAGTCACTATGGACTTGGAGAATGGTTTAGTAAAACCAGTCGCTATGTACCTAGGGAATGATTTAGTAAACCTAGTCACTATGGACCTGAGGAATGGTTTAGTAAACCCAGTCACTATGTACCTTGGGAACTGTTTGGTAAAACTAGTCACTATGTACCTAATGAATGGTTTAGTAAACAAAGTCACTATGGAGCTGGGGAATGGTTTAGTAAACAAAGTCACTATGGAGCTAGAGAATGGTTTAGTAAAACCAGTAACTATGTAGCTAGGGAATGGTTTCACCAGTCACTAGGGGGCTGGAGAATGGTTTAGTAAAACCAGTCACTCTGTACCTAGGGAATGGTTTAGTCATCTCAATCACTATGTACCTGGGGAATGGTTTAGTAAACCCAGTCACTAGGTACCTGGAGAATGGTTTAGTAAACCCAGTCACAATGGACCTGGAGAATGGTTTAGTAAACTCAGTCACTATGGACCCGGAGAATGGTTTAGTAAACCCAGTAACTATGGACCTGGAGAATGGTTTAGTAAACCCAGTCACTATGTACCTGGGGAATGGTTTAGTAAACTCAGTCACTATGGACCTGGAGAATGGTTTAGAAAACCCAGTAACTATGGACCTGGAGAATGGTTTAGTAAACCCAGTCACTATGTACCTAGGGAATGATTTAGTAAACTCAGTCACTATGTACCTGGGGAATGTTTAGTAAACCCAGTCACTATGTACCTGGAGAATGGTTTAGTAAATCCAATCACTATGTACCTAGGGAATTGTTTAGTAAACTCAGTCACTATGGACCTGGAGAATGGTTTAGAAAACCCAGTAACTATGGACCTGGGAATGGTTTAGTAAACTCAGTCATTATGTACCTAGGGAATGGTTTAGTAAACTCAATCACAATGTACCTAAGGAATGGTTTAGTAAACCCAGTCACTATGGACTTGGAGAAAGGTTTAGTAAACCCAGTCACAATGTACCTGGAGTATGGTTTAGTAAACCCAGTCACTCTGTAGCTAGGGAATGGTTTAGTAAACCCAGTCACTATGGGGCTGGAGAATGGTTTAGTAAAACCAGTCACTCTGTACCTAGGGAATGGTTTAGTCATCTCAATCACTATGTACCTGGGGAATGGTTTAGTAAACCCAGTCACTAGGTACCTGGAGAATGGTTTAGTAAACCCAGTCACAATGGACTTGGAGAATGGTTTAGTAAACCCAGTCACTATGTACCTGGAGTATGGTTTAGTAAACCCAGTCACTATGTACCTGGGGAATGGTTTAGTAAACCCAGTAACTATGGACCTGGAGAATGGTTTAGTAAACCCAGTCACTATGTACCTGGGGAATGGTTTAGTAAACCCAGTCACTATGTACCTAGGGAATGGTTTAGTAAACTCAGTCACTATGTACCTAGGGAATGGTTTAGTAAACCCAGTCACTATGTACCTGGAGAATGGTTTAGTAAATCCAATCACTATATACCTAGGGAATGGTTTAGTAAACTCAGTCACTATGGACCTGGAGAATGGTTTAGAAAACCCAGTAACTATGGACCTGGGAATGGTTTAGTAAACTCAGTCATTATGTACCTAGGGAATGGTTTAGTAAACTCAATCACAATGTACCTAAGGAATGGTTTAGTAAACCCAGTCACTATGGACCTGGAGAATGGTTTAGTAAACTCGGTCATTATGTACCTAGCGGATGTTTTAGTAAACTCAGTGATTATGGGTTCTTGCCATTATTAAAAGTTAGACTAGTCAGGGTTGGTTTACTAATCACATTTGGACATGCCCATTTTGAAGAATGGTTAAGTCCACTGTCAGAATTTATGGGTGTAGAATTCAGAATAAAAATTGTATAATATTTTTACATGCAATATGAACTTAATCACCTCTGAATTCTGACAATGGACTTACCCATTCTTTGAAAATGACAGGTCCAAATGTGACCTCAGGGGTTGATGAGTTATGGGAATGTATCATAAGAAAGATCAGTAACCCTCAGTATATAATGTGACAAACTTACCCAGGATATCACCTCAGGGTCAAGTGAGACTGGCACCATTGCTGACTTGTAGACATTATTATTCAAATTTTGCTCTAAAAATGTGGACAAATAATACATCTTTCCCACACAGTACTGAAAAAATGTTATAGATTGTGTCAATCTTTCAAAGTATTTAAAGGTCATTTAATCACCTGAGATGATGGATCTGTAACAAGAAACTATAATGTTGAAAAAGTTAGAAGAATGCATATTTGCAAGGCAATGGTGCTTGGTTCAAATGCTTTACATACATGTAGAATGATAATAACTGGAAACTTTGGTTAGTGTTGTTTCAACAATACTCATAGCTGGGAATATATGATATGGCCTGCACAAATAATCTGTCAATACAATGTACATGGGCAGATTACAAGCAGAACCTAAAACATTTTACAGTATGAGGTGGCCAGGTTCTGATTCTCTGTTACTGATGTTGGTGGCTAGCATTGTTACTGTCTTTACCCTTCCACTATGTGACCCTTCCAGCATCCGATATTCTTCCACTGACTCACCTAACACCTGATAATCTTTCAGTACAACTCAACTAGCACCTGATAATCTTTCACTATATGAATCACCCAGCACCTGATAATATTTCAGTATGACTCAACTAGCACATAATAATCTTTCATTATATGAATCACCCAGCACCTGATAATATTTCACTATATGAATCACCCAGCACCTGATAGTCTTTCACTATATGAATCACCTAGCACCTGATAATCTTTCACTATATGAATGATAATCTTTCATTATATGAATCCAGCACCTGATAATATTTCACTATATGAATCACCCAGCACCTGATAGTCTTTCACTATATGAATCACCTAGCACCTGATAATCTTTCACTATATGAATCACCAAGCACCTGATAATCTTTCATTATATGAATCACCTAGCACCTGATAATCTTTCACTATATGAATCACCCAGCACCTGATAGTCTTTCATTATATGAATCACCTAATAATCTTTCACTATATGAATCACCCAGCACCTGATAATATTTCAGTATGAATCACCCAGCACCTGATAATCTTTCACTATATGAATCACCCAGCACCTGATAATCTTTCACTATATGAATTACCTAGCACCTGATAATCTTTCACTATATGAATCACCCAGCACCTGATAATATTTAGGTATGAATCACCCAGCACCTGATAATCTTTCATTATATGAATCTCCCAGCACCTGATAATCTTTCACTATATGAATCACCCAGCACCTGATAGTCTTTCATTATATGAATCACCCAGCACCTGATAATATTTTAGTATGAATCACCCAGCACCTGATAATCTTTCATTATATGAATCTCCCAGCACCTGATAATCTTTCACTATATGAATCACCTAGCACCTGATAAACTTTCACCATATGAATCACCCAGCACCTGATAGTCTTTCATTATATGAATCAGCTAGCACCTGATAATCTTTCACTATATGAATCACCCAGCACCTGATAGTCTTTCATTATATGAATCACCCAGCACCTGATAATCTTTCACTATATGAATCACCCAGCACCTGATAATCTTTCACTATATGAATCACCCAGCACCTGATAGTCTTTCATTATATGAATCACCTAGCACCTGATAATCTTTCACTATATGAATCACCCAGCACCTGATAATCTTTCACTATATGAATCACCTAGCACCTGATAATCTTTCACTATATGAATCACCCAGCACCTGATAATCTTTCACTATATGAATCACCCAGCACCTGATAATCTTTCACTATATGAATCACCCAGCACCTGATAATTTTTCATTATATGAATCACCCAGCACCTGATAATATTTCACTATATGAATCACCCAAGCACCTGATAATCTTTCACAATATGAATCACACAGCACCTAATAATCTTTCACTATATGAATCACCTAACACCTGATAATATTTCACTATATGATTCACCTAGCACTTGATAATATATCACTACATGACATAACCAGCACTTGACAATTATATATAATATTTCAGTATCACTCATCCAGCAACTGATAATTTTTCCCTATATGAATCACCTACCACCTGCAGCCCTTTTCACAAAAAATCTGAAGATTATTCTTAAGATCAAATCTTACGAGTATCGTAAGATAAATCTTAAGTCATTTTCATAAAAGCTATCGTAAGATTTAATTTTCTCTTAAGATTTAATCGTAAGATAAAATCTTAAGTTTTTCTCTTACGATTAAAGTAAGCATAGCAACGGCGTTTCACTTTCGATTCGCATGCGCATACAATTTTTCCAGTAAGGCGTCACATGTATTTTAGTTGATGTATTTGCACTGAATATAATCCAGAAAAAAAAATATTTTTGGTGTAAATGAAATTCAATCAAGTTTGAATAATGATTAAATAAAGTTTCACAAAGCTCTACTTATTTTTTACTCCAGCCTTTTGAAATTGCACAATACTAGCGTATTTGTTTGTGTTTTACATGTATTATGTTATCTAGATCTATACGGCATCAGTAAATTATATGTTTATAGGCTATGTTTTTGTGTATTAACATTTTAAATTCTATTTCGTAATTTAAATGTGTGTGTTGAGTAGGCTTCTCGTTTGCGTTTTAGATATTCATACTGCCAGGTGTTCACTTTTAAATTCATAAATTTTAAATTTATCATTGAACTTTACCCCAATTTAAAATTGTTTACAATATAAACAGTACTTCCTTCGTGAAATACCTAGTAGTAAATTATTTATACGATATCGTGTGTTTATATTTTTTAGATCTAATTGTATATTTCATAAAAGTTTGGTTTTTTACATTTATTTTACATATCCATTTAGATACACGATTATACTAAATTGTTATAGAATACAAGCCTTAGTGAGGATGTTTTAGGTTTAAATTTTTTGAATAAATTGTGAAGCAATATTTCATTTGAGACTATGGGTCACGCACCTTTGAAAAAAATAAAGCTGGAAATTCGTAAGCTTCCAGACTCGATCTAACGACAAGTTTGGTGTCCCATTGTTAATCTCAAAGGGATTATTTTCACAGCAAACGGTCCTATAGGGTATCCTTCCCTGGAGATGGTGTAGTTTTACAAGTTTTGAAGTTTTTAGACACTAAATTATGACCTGTTTGTCCTTCAAAGTATCACATCGCATTAGCGGATATAGAAAATTTGTAAAAGTGGTGCCGATGGTGACATGGGATTATTACTTTTTAAAAAATGTCGTGTACAACTTTTATATCATGTATATCTCACCAGAGCTAAACCGAGAATTTAAAGGGGGGCATAAGTCTTGATATTGTTGCTGAACGGAGCGACTCGGGAAAATTCTGTGTTTTTTTAGGAATCTAGAGAAATTGAAGGTTTTACACCTATTTTGTCAACTATAGGGATCGCATTTCGTAAGGGGATCGGGGTTTACTTTTCCAGAAAAAAAAAGAAATTTAAAGTCCATAGACGCCTTTTTCTACATTCAGACGCGACAATATGGCCTTTGCCTGATAATCCGCTAATAAATCAAATTGATTATCGTTCTCAAAAGAAGATAACTGATTCAGCAAAAAAGTGCAATGTTAAATGTATATTAAAATCGGAGCAGAAATTCGACCAAGTAGTCTCAAGGATTTTTTTTATTTTTAACTAAGCTTTGAGAGCCCTACCGTCCCTCTAAATCCGCCGATGCAATTTAAATATTTCCTGGTAATGATGATGATAGATCTAGTAAACTCGACTTCATTTGAAACACCCCTTATCAGCTTGGATAGACCTGTTACATGACGTCAGAGTGCGTGACTTTAAGAACGCTAGGATTTGGTACAGATGTAAACAATAGTGGCAGGGCTAGCAAATTTTAATTTTCTTGACTAAATCTATCATTGTAGATCTATTAAAGGATTACAAAAGGTATGGGGGCCTCCGTGGCCGAGTGGTTAGAGCATTGCGCTTTAAATCACAAGGCCTCTCACCTCTGGTTCGAATCCCACTAGGGTCGTTTCGAATTATGTGGGAAAGTTTGCCAGTTTACTTGCGGTAGGTCGGTGGTCTTTACCCGGGTAACCGGGGTTTCTCCTCCACCAATAAAAACTGGACGCCATCATATGACTGAAAGATTGTTGAGTATGGTGTAAAACAAAAAATCAAATCAAATAAAAAAAAAAAGGTATGCATATGTTATCATATCATGACAACGATATAGGCCTAGATTTCTATTCTAGATCTAATCTGATTCACGGATTGAGTGACGAGGACAGTACAATATGGTAGCCTAGATCTTTTGTAGTTTCAACACAAAGTAATCGATCTAGTCCTAGATTTATTAACCTACTAAATACAAAATGCCCTCAGGATATGGGGAGGAATTGCATGATATTTTCTGTGTGCCTTTCAATTGAATCTCTTGTTGTGTCTGCTAAGTTCACGATGCAGTGCCTCGGAAAAACCTAACGGCTGGTCAATATTTAGTGACTCATCGATCTATCTATACTCACATTTTATTGTCAAAAATATGTTCTCTGCGAATAGCTATTCTGTTAATCATATCAAACAACATATCAGATCATCTTTTTTTTCTATGGAGACACTTACGATTATATTGATAAAATCTTAAGAGTAAAAAATTTCTCTTAAGTGTGGGTGATAGCTCTCTTAAAGTTACGACAAATTTTTATCTTAAGATTCACTTAAGACTTTTCATGTAAATCATAACGATCTTAATTTTACTCTTAAGAGTAAAAGTTATCTTAATATTGTTTGTGAAAAGGCCTGCTGATATTTTTGCACTATATGACTCCACTAGCACCCGATTATCTCTCAGTATGGCTCATTTAGCACCTGATAATCTTTCACTACATGTACATGTATATGATTCACCTAGCTACTGATAATCTTCCACTGACTCACCTTACACCTAATAATCTTTCACTATATGAATCACGAAATACCCAATAATCTTTCACTATATGAATCACCTAGCGCCTGAAAATATTTCACCATATAATTCACCCAGCACCTGATAATATATCACTACATGACTTAATCAGCAATTGACAGTTATATATAATATCTCAGTATATGACTCACCCAGCAACTGATAATTTTTCCCTATATGAATCACCTACCACCTGATAATTGTTCACTGTATGACTCACCTAGCACCTGATAATCTCTCACAACATGAATCAACTAGTACTTGACAATTATATATATGACTCACCTACAGCACTTCATAATCTTTCACTTTAATCCTTTTAACCCTACAGACCATTATAGACTGGTCTTCACAATAGAAAAGATTATAGCATCTTGATTTTCAGGGGTGAAAGGGTAAAGTCTCACCTAGCATCTGATTTTCTGTTACCTAAAACAATGTCATTTCAATAACCAATATCAGCTGTTAATTTGATTACATGACATTGATTGATCAATCTCTCAAACAATACTGTTCCCATGTCAATTAGTTCTCAGAAATACCGACATTCCAGACTGGTACAGCAAAACATCTTGTTATGTAACTAGGCAACTCACAGAAAACTAATTCCATTGTCTGTGCAAATAATGAATGAAAATAGATCTTATTAGATCAACAAAATACATGAGTGAAACTAACAGAGAGAAGAAACAGGTCAAATAGCTCATACCGGTCTAGTGTGTGCCCAGCAAATCCAGATTTAGCTACACAAATGTATTCACAATTATTAGTGAGATTAACAGTATAAGTTGGAGTGTTATCCATAGGAATAATAAAACTTTTGTTATAATTGTTGATTGCAAGGATATTGTTCCAATGTGACAATATTTATGAAAAAATACTCTCCACATGCACATCCACTGGGACACACAGTCTAGTGGTAGATTGTTCAGTTTGTATATGAAAGGTGTCAGGTTTAAATCTGGGCACAGGAGCCTAAAATTCTTACCCTATGTGCATACATAGATCTACTAAGCTCAAGTGACAAATACAGGTTCTGCCAAAACATTAGACCGTTTAATTTCCGAAAATAGGAATGCACAGGTAAAACGTAATTCTGTTTTACTGTAGCTCTGATATATTTGTGCCGAAAACAAGTCTGTCACCTCTGTAATAATTCAATTTGAACTCCTGTTTGTAATTAATATGTGCCAATTTAACTGTTTTGGCCTATTGACCACCTCATTTTTTAGACCACCTCACATTTAAGACCACAGATTAAATATTCAGATTCTTCAGTTTTTCTTAATAAATAGTTAATGAGTCCAGATTCTCACCTGAGAAATCATCTTACTAATCAGAGCAATGACTTTTGTGTGTAAGTCATTTACTTTGTCTTATTAATGGTGACCCTCTGTATATGGTTTTAGGACAGGAATCTCCTTTGGGATCTAGTTTGCCTATCCTGGATCAATCACCCTGCACTGATCTGGCTGAAAAACACAAACTTGGAAGAGAACCTTTAGAACTTGCTTCTTTTAAAATTTCATTTAAATCTTTCGGTTCAGGTGAGCTAAAAGTACAAACAAAAAAACTTTACTTCTAACAGAAAAATCAGCATATCAATAATAACATTGAATTAGGTCATGTGGGAAGTTGTTACTTTTGCATTACAAAAAAAAAGGGAGACAATTCAATTTGTACAAGAACTAGCTTTGGATGCACTTGAAATAATGTCTGTCTTCAAAAATACCCCCAAATTTTCTGTTTCTGAAGGAGTTTAAGAGTATTTTTTTTATTTTTATATCATATTACAGCTCCATGGGCCATTAAAAATATTATTTTAATACTACAATGTATATTTAAGTTTATTATAAAGTACATGTTTTAATTTTGAGACAACTTTGGAGACTAAGGGGAGATAATCTCATAAAAATTTAAGAGTTATCTTTCTTAGTTGACATACATGGTAATTTTAATCATAAAGTTCCACTGGTTTACATTTTACAGGGTTTAAAACTTTTTACTGTATAAGTATTGAGATAACTATCATCAGTCTCATCCATTTTTTTTTAAAAGCATCCTATTTTTCTTTTGTATTCCATAAAGAATTTTTCACCAGCTGTAGGTAAAAATTTTGACTTGTGCAATGGACTTAATTATATGTTACTGCACAGTGAATGTTATTTAACATATGTCAGGCCTGCAAAGATATGGGACCTTGATTTAAAGTCTCCTCCATAACCAAACATGACTAGATTCACACCTAATACCATGTGCTTGGCAATTTAAAGAAGTTTCTTCCCTTTAAAAAGTCTTAATATGTATCAAACACACACAGAGCATTGGTGCTTGCTTTGACTTGATTTAATGCACAATGTCAGTATTTAAAGCCCTAATGTTACATGTACTGACAACTCTAGCAGGCAGGGACTAAGATGTTGTGTGTGTTTTTTGTGTGTGTGTGTACACACAGCATTGGTGCTTGCTTTGACTTGATTTAATGCGCAACGTCAGTATTCAAAGCCCTTGTTACATGTACTGACATCTCTGTTAGGCAGGGACTGAGATGTTATGTGTGTGTGTGTATGTATGTAAGTGTGTGTGTATGTGTGTGTGTGTGAGTTTGTATCCCTACTTGAGTGGTCTGCATTTCCATCTATCATCTGACAAAGAAATCAATTTTCACATCCTATAGCCATTTACCCTCCATCTAGGCAAAGAGATACATGTATGCAGACAGGAGATCAAAACTCACCTCTGAAAGTCTGGCATGACCGGGGATTAAACCAGGAACCTTCATGTTGATGACCAGGTGCTCTATCAACTGATCTAATTTGTCCACAACACAGCATTTGGAATCAACCCCGCTATTTGAAGCTTCTGACTGAGGTTTGAATGCTCTACAACAAGATACACAATGTAGGTTTACGTTTCTTGAAATATAAAGTTACTTTTCATATAAAGTTGCCCCTTTCTTGTTGGCAATGGCCGTTTTGCTTTAATTGTAGATTTTATTTTTTTTGTCACACACAAACCAAACATACACATGAAAATTTCATGAATTGTAATTCTTTTGGAAAACTACATACATGTAGGCCTTCTTAGGTAATAATTCTACAAAAGATGTACGCCTATGCGTCTATATAATTCGTCTGCAGTTCGTTCCGTCATGCTCTTGGTACTCTAGAAAAATTGTGTTTTAGTGTGACCTTACTTTGAATACAAGTTAAGGGAACCAGTCCAATCGATCGTCGACTCCACGCGATAGGCCTAATGTTAGGGAACTTTATAAAACTAGATTCCGGGCTTTTACTCTAAGGGATATGGAGAGTGAAGAGGAAGAAATATGTTCCGAGGATTTGGTCCCTTCATGTTTAGTTCATAATTATAGATGGCGATGTAGATACCAATGTATTTTAAATCAACTCCGAAACGATAGCAATTCCACAATTCGAGGTGAACATTGCACGAAAATTTCAAGGGCTATTTGTACCTGTCGACAAAGATATACTCGGACGGGACCCGTTGGTAAGTAAATAAGAAGATACTAAATGATGAACTAGTTACAGCTGCAACGAAGAAGGTATTTTACTATTTTTATTGTTCTGTCTCCTTGTTAAAACTATGGACGTATTGTACTGGTAACTATGATTGTGTTGTAACTTGCGGGTTTTCTGCAGTCTGTTGAAATCGAAAGTAAATTCACAAATAGAAATGAAAATTTGTTCTTTTTTTCATTACGAATGTATAACAAGAACATGACTCCACAGTTTCAAGACTTCTATGAATTGGTTTTATGTACAATCAGCGTTCAATAACCCAATCTATTTTTAGATGTGGGGATTCCCAATGTTTTCAGCGGTAACGGGTGGTTTCGCCCCGATCCGTCTTCGCCCCAGGTGGTTTCACCCCGATTATTAATTTTGTATACAGGTTGTACACTGGTAAATATTAAAGAACAATGGGATGATATGTGTTGTGTTAGAGACTTTTATTGACTGAAGTGTTGTCTTATTAATTTACACGCACTAGATTCTATGTTGATAATGTCTAAGCATAGAAGAACAAAGGTTGTCAGAATTCTTCGCGTGTAAAAACTTGCCACTGTTGTTATTTGATAACTGTACCCATGAATGGACATTGAATATATTTCAATACAGTGGCGTGGGAAGCAAATCAAAAGTGGGTGAGAGAAGTTGGCATGAAACAATTTTCCTGGTAAAAAAATTTGTATCATATGCCTTTTGATTATACAATAATATAAAACATCTCGGATACCGAAGTATAAACCTTTAGGATGTCCAGGACACATACAAATCTGGCAAAAATGGACAAACACGGACGTCTGGAAATCGAGAGGTGGGATCAGGTGCCATGGAGAAGTAAGCATCCCCTGTCGACCAGTCACACCTGCTGTGAGTCCTTAGTCAAGTCCAAATGAAAAACGTGAGGAACGAATCCTCATCACAATTGGTACAGACATCTCAACAACCGCCAACGAAAAGGCAACTCAACATTTCACCCAGTGAAACAGAGTAATAGCAAACAAGACGATTATACCGATCGTAAAATTTGCGGAACATTGACATCAAATGCGGTTTTCGATATCCCTGTATCAGTAACATATACAACCAGCGATATATAAAGCTATTTGCTGATACAACATTGGCAGTTCTAGAATAGGCCTATATGTATTTTCAAAGAGGGAGAGGGTTGAGGTTGGTGACAGAAATACTTTTTAAAGTCACATTCCGGGGACATTATTGTAATTTTCTTGACGTTATTGTAATTTTTGACATTTTCATCAGAAAACCACTCCTAACCGACGAAAATGAAAAAACATTTTAAAAATTTGATGTATTAATGGAGTTATTAGAGGAATTCCGTAGGAATTCTAAAATTTTCCCTGGTGAACGAGTGATATAAAGGGTGTGCTCTATTCACCACGAGAGTACTGTTCCAGCACAGTCTCACAACATTTAACAATCAAATGTACCAAGACAAGAATCAGTTATTTCAAAGATGTCGATAAAATTGACATAATTCACGAAAGTTTATGGCTAAATTGTTTGCCCAGGACAATGTTCCAGAGCATTTGATTGGTGTTCCATTTGTCTTGATTGTCCTGGACAGTGAAACAAACACGCTTAGTAGAGCATCACCACGTGACCGGCAACACCAAACACCTCACCAAATTCTGGCTAAGGATTTAAATTTTGGGGAGGTTCAAATGTAGAAAATTTGGGGAAATTTGTTATTAATTTCCTGACTTTTTATAGAAAAATTAAGGGTTCTACACCTATTTTATTAACTTAAGGAGGACACTCTCTCTCTGCTGCCACCTGAAACCCTCCCTGGTCACTGCACATAATTCTATGTGATGGATTAATTATGAGGCAATATTTCGTTAGAGGGTTGGGTTTTACCAGAGACATATATGTCTCTGGTTTTACGCATCTTTCAGGAAATTTTTGAAATTTGGAATCCAAGCACTTTATGCATCCAGACACAAAAATATGCCTAGCAATCCGCATATAAATCATATTGATTATCCATCTCAAAAGAAGGTTCATCAGCAAAAGAAAAATTACTTAAAAGTAAAAAGTTAAAATCAAATTTAATCAAAATTCGTTTACATTACATTGTCGAATGTTCTCATTATCGATATCTTATTCCAAGCTAGGGCTAACCTCTTGTTATTAACAGTAATAAACACACCAAATATTTTCAAATTCAAAACCTTATTAACTCTAGTTTACCAAAGAAACCACGCTAAAGAAAAATAGACACATTTAGGCTACCAGTGGTTGAAATTTTACTTATCTTGTAGGACTGTTTGTGATTTATATTTTCCAACTTCTTCTCTACAATGTTATGTATGTTTGTATATTTATAAGAATAAGCCATTGTCATTGGAGTTAAACTCTACAGCAGGGTATGTAAAAACACTTTGCAGTTATATAATGTCGGCTCTCGTTATGTTCATTTTCTGCCTTGATAATTACACTATTATAGTATATAAAATATTTGAAGTCAATACAAATAAAAGTAACAATATCAAGGTATTTCATTGATAATTACTAAAAGTTGATAATAAGATGTAAAGTGAATATACAGAAATAATCGTACTTCCAAAAACATTTTTATCATAATTTATCTATTATCAATACGTGACATATGAAACCACGAAAGGGCGAACATGTTTCGGTCTGAAACAACCCAGATTTGTTTTCAGCCAGGGGCAGTGTAATATGAAGTTCTAGATGCCAAGATTATCGAACTCACTGTGATTATCATACTCATAGTGTATATATTCTCAAAGTTTAAGGTATCACTCTCCGTTCGTGGTCCGTCGTCATTCGTCCATCCTTAAACAATTCTTGTTATCGCTATTTCTCAGAAAGTACGTAAGGGATCTTTATAAAATTTGACAGATAGGTTCTCCTTGAGCTCTAGTTTTGCAGTGTACATTTTCAGGTGGGTCGGATCACAAAATGGCTGCCAGATGGCCATTTTGTATTTTAAAAATAAAAGTTTGTTATCACTATTTCTCAGAAAGTACTGAAGGGATCTTTATGAAATTTGACATATAGGTTCCCCTTGAGGTCTAGTTGTGCAGTATTCATTTTCAGGCGGATGAGATTACAAAATGGCAGCCAGGTGGCCATCTTGTATTTTGACAATTAAATATTGTTATCGCTATTTCTCAGAAAGTACTGAAGGGATCTTTATAAAATTTGACATATAGGTTCCCCTTGAGGTTTAGTTGTGCAGTGTACATTTTTAAGCAGTTCGGATTACAAAATGGCTGCCAGGCGGCCATCTTGGATTTTGACAATTAAAGTTTGTTATCGCTATTTCTCAGAAAGTACTGATGTGATCTTTATGAAATTTGATATATAGGTTCCCCTTGAGGTGTAGTTGTGCAGTGTACATTTTCAGGCGGATCAGATTACAAAATGGCTGCCAGGTGGCCATCTTGGATTTTGACAATTAAAGTTCAATATAGACACCCACAGCCAAAATAGACACAGCCAATATAAACACTCAGAGTCATAAATACATGTATAGAGACTCACATAACATAGACACTCACAGCCAATAATATATGTATAGGCACTGGCAGCCAGTAATATAGACAATCACAGCCAATGTATACACTCACAGACACAGCCATCATTTGACTGTGGCTAAAAGCAGAGATTGATGTTGTAATATAGACATTAACAGCCAATACAGACACCCACAGCCAATATAGACACCCACAGCCACAATAGACATAGCCAATATAGACACTCAGAGACACAGCCTATTATTTGACTGTGGCTAAAAGCAGAGATTTATGTTGTAATATAGACACTCACAGCCAATGTACATGTACATGTAGACACTCACAGTCAAAACAGACACTCACAGCCAATATAGACACTCAGAGACATAAATACGTATATAGACACTCACAGTCAATAACATAGACACTCACAGCCAATAATATATGTATAGGCACTGGCAGCCAGTAAAATAGACACTCATGGCCAATATAGACACTCACAGCCAAACTCACAGTCAAAACAGACAGACACAGCCAATATAGACACTCAGAGCCATAAATACATATATAGACACTCACAGTCAAAAACATAGACACTCACAGCCAGTAATATATGTATAGGCACTCGCAGCCAATAACATAGACACTCACAGCCAATAATATATGTATAGGCACTGGCAGCCAGTAAAATAGACACTCACGGCCAATATAGACACTCACAGATACAGCCTATCATTTGACTGTGGTAAAAGCAGAGATTGATATTGTAATATAGATACCCACAGTCAATATAGACATCTGCAGTCAATATAGACACTCACAGTCATTAACATAGACACAGCCAATAATACATGTATAGACACTCTCAGCCAATAATATAGACACTCACAGCCTATCATTTGACTGTGGCTAAAAGCACACACAGCCAATATACATGTCGAAACTCACAACCAATACAGACATTAGACATTAGACACAGTCATTAACATGGACACAGCCAATAATACATGTATAAACGCTCACAGCCAATAATATAGACACAGCCAATATAGACATTCAGAGCCAATAATATACACACACAGCCAATAATATAGACACTTACAGCCAATATAGACATTCATGGCCAATACTATAGACACTTGCAGCCAATATAGACAGTCAATATAGACATTCACAGCCAATATACAATGTAGACACTTGCAGCCAATATAGACACAGTCAATAATATAGACATTCACAGCCAATATAGACTCTCATAGCCAATATAGACTCTCACAGCCAATAATATAGACACTCACAGCCAATAATATAGACACTCACAGCCAATACTATAGACACTCACAGCCAATACTTTAGACACTCACAGCCAATACATTGTAGTTTGAATAACATTTATTTGAATTCTGCATACATATGTAAAATCATATAATGATGATACATTGTACCATTTATCAATTCAATTAAAAAATACACTTTGAATATAGATTTATTGATTGATAATATAAATTAAATTCGATTGAGTATGTTTGTGTTGTATCCCAGAATTTTCTCTACTAAAATTAGAATGCAGGCTCCGAAACTTTACTGTCAATATCAAAGGCTGTAAATTCTGTTATTTAGTCTACAGATGTATATAGATGGCACTTGTACATGTAAATAACTTTATGGACATTTGGGCACAGTAAAATCCTGTTGGTAAGAGAAACTGTCTGAATAAGGACAGTCGTTATGAAGCAGGCCGTGTCCGACTGACTGTACATGTGAAAGGCTCATCACTCTCTGTTCATTTTGCATGAGATAAGTTTTTGAATCTTAGTTAAAGTCTACAAACCAAAGTCATGTAAATGATTTATATGTAATTCCTTTTTGTTTATATTTGAGAAACCAATATTTGAATCTATGCTGAAACTGGGAAAAATAGCAGTGTTTTGCCTTCAACCCACAATGTCAAGAATATTGATGTGTTCATATTAAAATATATGACAATATTCTGATATTTTGTACTTCAGATTTCAATATCCGTTCTGAGATAGCTGATTTTTCAAGTATAGCATTAGCTGTACATGTATTTACCAAAATAAAAAAAAAAAAAGAAAAAAGATTGTTTTGATTTTTTCTATTTTTACTACATTTGTTCTCGACTTGATGTAGGCCTACGATAAAAGAGCTATACACAGGCATAAAAAAATCTTATATTCCTATATATGTTGCAGAAAATAAGGTCAGGTCCAGTTTGATATGCATACATGTATACAAATAGTATGGTTGTATCAATCACTTGCAAGTGAATAATTGCCAAACTGGTTTTCTTAAGCAATTTCCACAAAATATATAGGAATATAAAAAAACAGAAAAACACTCAAATTTCACAAATTATCGGCCACTTGGCCTTTATCAAGTGAAAGACGACTGGAGCTTTGTATTGTGCAGAAAAAAATACTAAAAAACAACAACATATTGTCAACTAATTTCCTTTGATAAAAGTTGACTGTGGCCGAAAATTTGTGAAATTTGAGTGTTTTTCTGTTTTTTTTACCTACTGATACTTCCCTTTGGAGGACATTAAATTTCATATAGAAATATATAAACATGTAAAATATGTATATCAATCTAAACAGTAAAAAACGAAAGAATTTTTTTGAAAAAAAACAAAAAAACAACACATTTAATGCCTTTTTTAAAGTTGACTGAGGCACACTCATCTGTAAATAGATAGTCAACTATTGTTATAACGGCACTTGATATAACAGCATTTTTGGTTAACGGCAGAAATTTCATCTGAACGAATTTACATCCTTGTTAATTTGTTTGATATATTGGCATATTTGCTTTCCAGCACCGGCAGTGATTTTCGGGAACAAACATACATTTTACCTCCAAATTTTAACTTGTTATAACAGCAAAGTATCAAAAACGAAAAATTGTTGCCATAATTTTTTAAATTAATAGAATGAAAACAACAGTAAAAACAGTTTTATTTGTTGAAGTCATTTAACTTCATTCAGGCAATAATATTGAACTGAGGTTTAACATTTAATAGGGGTTTAACAACAAAGGATGTTCGTGCATGCAATAATTGACGCCAAGCCCAGAAATTTGATATAACAGCATATTTGATATAACGGCAATTTTACTGGATCCCAACACGGCTGTTATAACAAGAGTTGACCGTATATAAAATATACATGAGTAGGAGGTACAAATGTACTCATTTATGGAATTACATGTGATGAAATTTTTTAAAGCACTAAACACTGGACTGTAAATAAATTACAAACATAGAATGTTAGCTGGTCTTTAAAACTCTGGCAGCCATACTAGACATAAAATAATAAATGCCGCGATGATAAGAACCAATAAATGTTTCTTTAGAGAGTGAATAATTTTTTCCGTGTTGTAGAATTTCATCTTGATTTCTGTTGCTTCATCCTCGGAATCTGAAAACTCTTGTCCCACATACATGTTTCTGTGGATGATAGGTTTCAGTTGTTTCCTTGTCGGGTGCAAAGTTTCACGACCTTGAACATGATTTTCAAACTCGGTATCGTCCACAGGAGTATTGTCAGATTCGTCTTCAATATCAGAAAATTCTGGACTTCTTTTTTTTCTGCGACCAGCAGGCTGCGCTTTAGTGGTCTTTCGATCAGAAATTTTATGAAGTTGACTTTGAATTCTAGGTTCAAAATCAATAACTTGATGTTCAGTTGCAAAGACAACACTTTTCTGTGAAAGTTTCACACCTTGTATGCTGCTCTTTTTCATCAGTTGCCTCATACATGTGGTGTCGGAAAGTTCATCGGTAGAATAGAACACCACTTTGCTTTCTGTTCCATAATAAACCAGTACCCCCAGTTTGATGCTCAAAGAATCCGTCTCCATCAATAGGGCATAAATCAGCACTTGGATGATTCCGTCTATCAGATAATTGTCCTCGTATGATTTCTGTCTCATTGTCGAAAATTTGAGATCAACGATAATGATACTATCATCAGTGCGACAAACAAAATCAGCTCGCAGCGACCCCATCAGTACATCTGATTTCTTATTCTTTATCCATTCTTCAAACCTGACGTTAAGTTTGGCGTTTGATTTTGTTCCAGCACGACAGACATATTTCAGTACTGTCCATGCACTACTTCCCGCCATTTCCATGGCAAAAAAATACTTTTTCTTTGGATTCCCACCGAAGATGTTCTTGATTTCAGCTCGTCTCTCTTTTAATTGCTTGCTCATAACACTATCCGAAATTCCGAGGACATTAGTCTGTCTCCCATCATCTAAGGCAGACTTCAGAGTGTAATCTTCAAACACATGCCCATGGATACACCTAGCTTGCATTTTTTTCTTAATTTCATTTGGTTCGCCTGGTACTTCCAAACAAATATTGTCATCTTCTAGAACTTTCTCAGTTATTATAGATCTCTGTATTTTAGACACAAGAGCTTGGTTCAGTTTTTCATCTCTTAGATTATTTATAAACTTGTGTACATCCATTTTGAACTTTTAAACATATACATGTACCTATCTGTATTTGTGCATGCTAAGTTATGGTCAAGAATTTATATAGTGCTCGTATGAGTGTATATCACAAATATTTTAACTTATAGTAATTCAATAGGAATACCCCAAAAATGACATGTCCGTTCATGTCAAATGATTTTCAAACAAGCTTAAATCGATTTAAGGTCATTGACACACATAAGTAAACAAAGACAGCGCTTTATTATCAATCTAATTATTGGTCAACAATATTTGTAAATAAAGATTTATCACTTCCTTTAACATATGGGTCTTGTTAAATGTTGAGTTTGTCCTCACAGCAGTGACAAATTAAAATAAAGTTTATAACCAGGGTGAGAAAAATAACCCGTCCGGTTGTCCTGGACGAGTGAAAATGGCTTTAGGATGAGTAGATAGGAGTGGATACTCATCCTCGGTGATGAATATTTTCCTTTTAGATGTATAACATCTTGTTTTTTAGCCTCTAAATCTTTCCATGAAAATGAGGCTTCTAAAATCCTTTTCTGCAATTTGAATTAATTACATATATAAGTCCCAAAATCAGAGAAGTCAAGGAATAGTTTATAAAAAGAAATTAGGATGAACTGAAGATGTCTAGGGGCGAGTGGTTTTTCAAAATCACACACGTCCAACATGTATAGGACGAGTGATTTTTTCATATTTTTTTCTCACCTTGAGAACAACCACAGTTTATTCTATACATTTAATTTCTAATCACTGTTTACATTAGAGATTGTCCCAAATTGAAATTACAACCCATTTGGCATTTAAAGATTCCCCTGGTAAAATAAGACTTATATCACCCCCTAAAAAAAAAGATTTTGATCCAGTGTATATTATCCCAGTTTTGTCCAAATTGATATACCTGTATAGCTTACTAATGTATTGAGATTTTACTAATGAAGAAGTCAGGGGAGCTGTGAATGTAAACAAAAAAGTCATTATACAGTAAAACCTGTCATAACAGACACCTTATTTCAATGGACACCCTCCGATAATGGGAAGTTTGTTTAAGTCCCAATTGACATTGTTTTGTAAGACTACTAGCAATTGTTTTGAATAAATGGACACCTTCCTTACTTGGCAATGCATAGTTGTTGGTCCCATTTTGCATAATTTCTGTATTATTAACCTTGATTTAGCAGACAGTCTTCCTATGATCGACTTCCATTCCCACAGGCAATTTCTCAGTAAGCTGTATGTCCTGACGTCTATTTTGAAAAACACTCTTACAATCTTTTATTTTGTGTTTTTGCTTGAAATTTATTTCCTTGCAATGCATCGTAACAGTTGATTACGAGAACGATTTGCATTGATTATACATGTATGTGTGAATGTTTTAGTAGTGAACGGTCATCCTTCTTTCAGTGGACACCTCTCTATAACGGACAATTTGATTAGTCCAGCAACTGTCCGCTAAACACAGGTTTTACTGTACATACATGTACATGTACAAAATGTGGACTACCGTATATTTAGCTGGTATAACCCTGTTGTGCCAGTAGTAGTAACGATGTATTAAATCATGAAAGCCTTTTTATTGGTCACTGCTGGTGGTATATTTGGCGGGGACCAGGCCAGTAGCCAGCCAGTATCAGTAGCCAGCTCTGTTTGAGAAAAATGTCAAACAGCTGATGAATGATCTAAAACAATTCTCACAAAATCATGTTTTTTATAGTTGAAATCATGCCATAGCTGGTTTCTGGTCCCAGACCGGCACAGTAAATTACTAAATACTTTACATTACCTACATATTGTTATAGAATGCATTGTAATAGGAAATACCGGTACAATCAAATAGAGATTCAACTTAGTACCCTTAAGGTAGGAAGTAAATAAAGAAGGAATACACCTATGTATATCATTATGCTACAGTGTAATCAGGAAAATGAAACCCTTCAGTCTGTTGATGTTGTAGGATGTGACGCATGTCCTGTTGCTGTTCTGATCTGATTGTACAAATGTACATGTATGTGTAAATGTAGATATTCTTGGGATTAAACAACAATCTACATGTATACAAATGTGGAACAATGTTGCTTTGTCTCTGAAAAGAAATTCAAAAGAAACTATAATTCATGAACTTACCTTGTAATTTCATTTTAACATGAAGTGCATCTTTAATCATGTTGATTAAACAATGAATTGAAACTGTGATATTCTTCAATCTAATCTGTCCAAATGAAGTACAGTGGAACCTCACTATTAAGACCACCTAACTGACTGACTCTTAAGTGGTCTGATTTGTGAGGTGGTGTCTTAAGTGATTTTTATCAGATATTCATCAAGAAACTAAAAACTTGTGGTCGTATATGCAAGGTGGTCTCCTAAGTAAGGTGGTCTTTAGGCGAGGTTCCACTGTACATACATGTACATAATTGTAGCTTTGTCAGATGTAAATACATGAAGGGTAAGAGACTATCTCTCTTTTAAGGCCATGATTTTTTTAGTCTCTTGAAAATTTCTTAGAATTTATTGGGTTAAGTAAAAAACCTCAATTAAAAGACCACCTCACTGTGTACATCAGACCACTTTGAATCAGTCAGTTACATGTACATGTAGGTGGTCTTAAAACTGAGGTTCCACTGTATATACAGAGAAACTTGTACATGCATATAGAGACCCTCTTAGGGACACAACAAAACCAGTCTTTATAGGGAGGTGGTATTTATATAGAGGTTGATTTGTACAGAAATGGTACTAATATTAATGGTACTCTTTATGACCAGGTGGTCTTTATACACAGGCGGTTGGTAAATCAGGCTTTACTTTATACATTATACATGTACTGTTGTGGTTTCAGAGATTAAAAGGATAAAGTTCAATGTTATAATTAAAAATTTGACGGCTGTAAAATTATTTTAGTTATTGACTTATGGTAAAGTACATGTCATTGTGTTCTACATACAGTCAAACTTGCATGAAAGACCACCTCTGTAAAAGGGCACCTGCCTATAAAGGCAATTTTAACATAACCTTTGTTAACTTTTTATAACGGGCATAATCAATGAGTATACCTCTTTATAAAGGCCACCTGTCTGTAATGGCTACTTTTGCCTGTTCTCACAAGTGGCCTTTATAGACAAGTTTGACTGATTTTTGTCATTACATAGTAAATGTATCTTTTTTGATTTTCTATTCAAGATATACCTCAAGATCCCAGATGGAACGATATTACAGAACAGCAATTCATAGAGGCGGAGAAGTTCTTTGAAGGTTTCATCGATAGCTTAGATCAATTTTCAGAGTATTGGTCCTTGTTGAAGTACCAATATCAGTCTCTGAGACAAATGGAAGAGTTACAAGAATCATCAAGCGCGAGACGGTTCTTACTGATATTTCAACAGTTGAGAATATCAGGCAACTGCAGTCTATTAAACAGAGAAACCACGGAAACCAGAGAAAGCGTAAGGCGATCAGCGGAGAAAATTCATTTACATTCATTGAAATCAGAATACATTCCACTTTTTTGTGGACAAAATGGTCGTAATTTGAGGCGCTATCTTACAGGGAAGAAAAAAGTCAAAGTTAAAATAGAAGAGCAAAATGGAAATGTTTACGCTTCGATATCATGTAGAGAGAAGGATAAAAATGGTATAAAAGAAAGATTGACACATGAGGCAGACCTGCTCGCAGAACGAAGACGCATTCATGAAGCAAACGTATGTGATATGTTTTCATAACTGTTAATATTTTTAAATGGAATTTCAGAGTTCAAAATAAATTAGTAGCAATAGTGACTGAATAATTAGCAAAAGGTTTTCTCATATTTCATTGTGCAATTCCTTACTATACTAGTTGGGGACCAGTAGCCGGCTCGGACCAGTAGCCAGCTGTGGTGTGATTTCGTCTTTAGTATGTAAATGTACCACAACAATATTTTTTTCCTTCTGTTTTTAAAAAAGTGTCCATCAGCTGATGATTGATCTAAAAAAATATCACAAAATTGTGTTCTATATAGCTGATCGAAATCATTCCATAGCCAACTACTGGTCCCTGACCAATACTGCTGTCCAGGTACAATAAATAGGTGTAGCCAGTACTGTTACAAATGATTGCAAATATAGAAATATGTGATCGCATGTTTGAGTCCTGCTGGGACTCGATGTGAGTCTGGCTTGTAAAATAAAATCAGCTGATTAAAATTTTTCATTTGGTATTCATTTATAAATGCACATACATGTGCATGTTCATTTCCAACAATGTTTATCATCGCGAAACTTTTGCCAAAATATATATTGTGGAAGAATACATACATACATGTAAAAACATGTACATGTACAGATCTTTTCATGAGGAATGTGGTCCTACTAATTCCACCAGCACACAAACAGTTCCCGACAGCATCAAAGAGTTTCATACCCAAGACAAATCCTACCTATTATTGAAAGACAAATCATACCCTGTGTATGATTTATCTTTCACTGGGTACTGTTTGTTTTGGGCACGAAACTCCTTGATGCCGTCTGGAAGTTTTTGTGTGCATGTGAAATTAGTAAGGCCACAGTTATCTCATGAAAAGGTCTATAATTAACAAATGTGATATAATTTTTTGTTTCTTCGATTTTACAGCAGAAAGAGTACCAACAACAGGAACATGATATGGGTGAGTTTTTTTCTTGATTTGGGTTGTAATGTACATGTAATACAGTACAAACTTACTTGATTGACCACTGAAATGTGGTGGTCTTCCAAGACAGGTGAGCTCTCAAAAGATGTTTTATTGAAAGGATTATTTATAATGTAACTAAGTGGTTTTCAGAAATTTGTCTCCGAAGACATGTGGTCTTTTCTGACAGTACTAGTTGTCTCCCAAGGCAGGTTACACTGTAACAACCTAATTCCAAGGGTTGTTATTTTCACATTTTGCTTTCTCCTGACACTATATGTATCACGGTTACATGTTTTTTATTTCATCAACCCCTGAAAAACAATGGACTGTTCTGTAAATGAATTGACTTAGACCAGTCCAAATGTGTTTTAAGGGGTGAATGAGTCAATTCACGGATCTGGATTAACTTAAGATAACATCAGATTCTGAATACAGGTACATATATATATATATATCAAGTCATATACAGTCAAATGTGTCTGTAAAGGCCACTCAAGGGAACACATTAGTGGCTGTTACAGACAGGAGGCCTTTATAAAGAGGTTTATTCATTATAAAAAAAGTTAAAGGTTTTGTCTGAATGGCCTTTATAGGGAGGTGCCCTTTTTACAGAGGTGGCCTTGAATAAAAGTTTGACTGTACAGGGTAATACATGCAATTCTGGAAAAGTGATGCTTGTGTTCTGACAAGCTGACTTTTAAATCGTTTTCCCTGCAGGACAAAATTTTATGGTCATTGATCCCAGGTCAAATTTTGGACTGTTTTTTGTTAACACAAAAACATTCTTCCAATGTACATGTATATACATATGGAATATGATGAAGTATGTATATTCACATTCGAATTTGTGTTTTTGTGACAATCGAAACAAAATCAATCCTTTCACCCCTGAGTAATTGCATGTATGTACCTAATACATCTAAGTGATATGCTCTCCTGTATCATTTTGGACTAGTCTATTATGGTTTGTAGTGTCAAGGGGTTAAACATAATATACTTACATGTACCGTAAAACCTGCTATAGTGGCCACCTCTATATAAGGATTACCTGTTTATAAAGGCCAGTTTTTTTAAGTCCCTTGACTGCATACTTCAACTAACTTGAACCTGTGTATAAGGGTCACCTGCACATAAAGGACATTATTTTCTGGCCCCTTGGGTGGCCCCATATATACAGGTTTCACTGTACTTGCATATGTGTTCTTGTATTTCTGAGAGATTTATTACATACTTTCAGATGAAGATGATGACAGTGAGACAGAAGGAAAATCTATGGACGAATGAACACATCTGATTGGAGGTTAGTATTGCTGATATATTGTCACCTCTCTAGTAAAGGAAAATATAGATGATGATAAAATGAGACGATATGTGGTGCCTAAGATTTAATAAAAAAAAACTGAAACAGGCATATATACTTGGTCCAATTTACACTTAAATATAAAGGCCTGTAAGACATTGTAATTATTAGATCATAAAGTTAGGCATGTAAGACATGATAATTATTAGATCATAGAGTTAGGCATGTAAGACATGATAATTATTAGATCATAGAGTTAGGCATGTAAAACATGATAATTATTAGATCATAGAGTTAGGCATGTAAGACATGATAATTATTAGATCATAGAGTTAGGCATGTAAAACATGATAATTATTAGATCATAGAGTTAGACATGTAAGACATGATAATTATTAGATCATAAAGTTAGGCATGTAAAACATGATAATTATTAGATCATAGAGTTAGGCATGTAAGACATGATAATTATTAGTAGAGTTCATGTAAGAAGTTAAGTTGATCATAAATTAGACATGTAAGAATGATATTAAATCATAAAGTTAGGCATCCAGCATGATAATTATAATAAAGTCATGTAAAACATGATATTATTGATCATAAATAAATCTATTATGAAAAAAAAACAAGTTTAGTAAAATAATAAATAGTGTATATTTTATTAAGAATAATTTTTTAAAGATTTTATTTTTGGTTGTTCAGATTGTACATTGTCAGGCCTTTATCTGTCAATTTTGGAAAAATGTCATTAGCAACAAAATTGGGAATTTTAATGTGAATTTGTGTCATATTGGGAAAATTGTGTGAACACATGAAAATCTAAATGCATTTCCCCTTACATATTTTTTTATTATTACTGTCATGAACTCAACATCAAATTGGGAATTTTTTCATCAAATTAGGAAAAAATATGTGCATTTTGCATTGGGAATGGGGCCGAATTTTAGCCCCGTGGATACTATTGAAAAAAGGCCCTGATTATACATCTTTCATAAAATTTTGGGCAATTTTAGCTTTGTCTAAAAATCAACAGGCAGACTCTCCTCAAATTTGGTTTGTAGTATGATAGTATCTCTAGGGTTAATGTCACAAAAATTTTGAATATCATTATCCCTGTATCAGGTGGTCATTTAGACCTCTTAGCTTTTAAGGGGATTGGGGTGCTATAGGCTTGCATTGTATTTGTCAACACTTTTGCTTCATCTGACCATTTTTTTATCATTTCCTCAACTAGGCTCTCCATACATGTATGTATTGCATGAATACATGTTAACCCATCAACCCCTGAAAAACAATGGACTCTTCTCTAAACCATTGACTCAGACCAGCCCAAATGTGTCTTTAGGGGTGAATGGGTTAAGGAGATGGAGTGTATATTGATGTAGTTAAAGATATTGCACCTTCCACCCTTATCTCCCGAATTATTTCCTTTTGTTAATTGTATTTTCTTTAGGTCATATCTAAATCCTTTCTTCACCTACAGTGTATGCTTGCCATGTACATGTAGGTAGATGTACCAATGTACATGTATAACTTATGAAGACAAATTGTAATGGAGAGAAACTGCATTTATGTAACTTTCATGTCTGGAGTTATTTCCCTTTTTGAATTTAGCAATCCATCCAGTTTTGAGAGAGGGAGCAAAAGTTACATAACGGGCTGTTGACAATATTTCCTGTCATACAGCATAACACATGTGACATATACTAAAAATTAAAATCATAATTGCTTTTCTCTTGAAAAATGCACAAGTTGGTTTCTCTATCTATAACCTTCTAGAATTAACTAAATGAATACCTAAACAAAGTAAGACCTATAGTCTCGAAAAATGCTTCAGAGCCTATAAAATTTTAGGAAAATGTTGAATGATACTGTAGTATAGTAAAATTCATTTAACCTGGCAGGGTGGAGTCTTGTGAACCCTTTCTTGACCTGAGCGAGTTTAAATTTTAGGTATTAATAAAGCATAACATTAAATTTACTGTCACTAAAGAAATTGTTCCTACTTGTCACCATACATAAGAAATTATCCAGTAAGGAATAAAACGTTTTTCCCGTGCAGCTTGTCATAACCGAAGAGTGAGTAGAATCATCCGTATGATAAGCAAAGGGTTACTCCGCCCCGCCATCTTGTGTGAATTGGACAAAATAAGTGTAGGAATTCTACTTAGATATTAACTCTCCAGCTGGGTATATCTGAAAATACCATATTCCCATTACTTGCGGACATCCTTGTGCTATGACAGAGAATCAGCAAGAATTTGTCGCTTGATTATTTCTTCTGTTTCACAATTTTGTTTTCTTTTATTCAGGTTTATCATTAGATGTTGCCATCTTTACAAAGGATGCCAAATGTGAAGGAGAAGGTTTCCTCAAGGACTTTATACAAATATCTTTTGAAGTAGGCCTACTTGTGCTTTTGTGAAAGACTCTTTCAGATTTTCGAGGTCTCCAAAAAGTCTACACTACAAATTCTTTTTCTAGATTATTTTGACATCAGTTTACTGCAAAATGTCAAATTGTACCGAGTTAAAATGTGACTGGTTTTTACATAAACCTGGACTGTCATTACAGCTGATTAATCACAGCTGATTCCACGATCAGGTTAATATTTCTAAATGACAGATAACTTATTCCACAAAGGAAAGATAATTTTTGTTCACATTGGATCAGATCAACTCTTGATTCCACTCAAGAAAGATAACTCACATTAATATACTACTAAAGACAGATATTTCTTGTTAACCCTTTCAACCCTACAGACCACAATGGACCATTCTAAACAATAGAATAGAGCATACTATCTAGAAACTTAGGGTTGAAAGGGTTAATGTTCCACAGAAGAGAGATAATTGGTGTGGATGTTCCACTAAAGAAAGATAACTCTTGTCTATATCCCTCTGTACATATGGGGAATATCTTGTATTTTGACTTTTTCATTTCACATATTTATTGGTATCATTTTCATAATATAAGCCTGTATCTACAGTCAACTCTTGTTATAACAGCCAGGTTGGGATCTAGTGAAGTTGCCGTTATATCAAATTTCCAGGCTTAGTGCCAGGGTAAGATTGCATGAACATAATTTGTTGTTAAACCCCTATTAAATGTTAAAATTCAATTAAATATGATTATGTGAATGAAATAAAATGACAACAGTAAATAAAATTGTTTTTATTGTTATTTTTATTCTATTAGTTTAATAAATTATGGTAACAATTTTTATTTTTGATACGTTTTGCCGTTATAACAAGTTAATTATAAGGGTAAAATGCATGTTTGCTGCCAAAAATCACTGCCGGTGCCGGAAAGCAAATATGCCGTTATATCAAACAAATTAACATGGATGTAAATTCGTTCCCATGAAATTTCTGACGTTAAACAAAAATGCTGTTATATTAAGTGCCGTTGTAACATGAGTTGACTGTAATGATTTATTTTTATCTGACCTTGTGTTTTGTTACTATGGTAACTGTTGCCATACACTTTATTTTCATCATTTTGTAAACTCTTGATCAATGCCAGTGATGAGCTATTGGTTAGAAATCATAATTATCATCATTTTGTTATCAGAAGTACACAACCGATCAATTTTGTATTAATTATGGGGTTTTATGGAAATAAAAAACGGATTTGTTTTTTGATATTATTTGTTAATAACTTAATATCTACCTGCACTTTTTTCCTGTTTCGCTTTTCATTTCTTATGTTCATTTTTTTTTTTTTTTTTAGAATTGAACTTTTGCCTTGTACCATAGATTACATATATAAAATAGGCCACTAGTTGCTAATCACATCATTTCATATAAGTTTCATCATACAGGGTCAAAGCGTTACATACTTGATAATCATGGAAAAAATTGTGGGTAAGTGATAGTTAAACCAATACATGTTTTTTTTTCACTCTAATTGGCCCAGGGTCCAAAGTCACAATACTTGCTCAATACTCAAGCCCAAATTACTTTTTAGGATTTGAATATAAAAATGTATATGATTTATACTGCAAGTGGACAATGTTGTATAAGTATGACATTCAATTATAACGATGAAGTATTCCTAATTTGAAGAAAATTTCAAAAATATAAAAAAAAAAAGTTTAAAATAGTTAAAATAGTTTAGCATGCTGAAATTTTGAGTACCATAATCATAGAATTTTTCAATTTTTGTGACAAAATTATAAAGTTGACCAAATGTATTTCATGCGGATGAAAAAAAGAAAAAATAATGTGTTTGCTGTTTAGTCACAAGATTATAATGTTTTGAAGAAAGGAGTAAAGAATACAGACTTAAAAAAACAAAACAAGTGGTTCATTTGCCAAGGACACTAAGAGAGTCCTATCCACAAGTACCTGTGAAATGTAGGCTACCTATAAAACTATGGGACGAATCTCGCTGTCTGAATGGTTATAGCGCTGCAGTTTAATCCAAGACATTTCTGACCTACATGTATCATCAGTAAAGGGAGCTTCAGCGCTTTTACTTACTCATCAAGGTACATATTTACCCGGTTTTCTCATTCAAATATTAAAAAAAGTTTCCAATGTCTAACTGAAAAATTGTAGTTTGCAATCCTAGGTTTCAATCCTAGGTTTCATTCTTTATATATATATATTTTTAAATTATTATAATACTTCAAAATCTCAAGTGTACTAGTCTCAATGGAAGGGTTTATTAAAGAAATAAGATTTTATCTAAATATTTCTAACTTTGGTCCATCAAAATCCAACCGCAATACAGCATGATCAAGATCAACCAACAGCCAGTCTTATACGAGTCGTCTCCCTTTTCCTGGGGATTTTTATTTTTACCGTGACTATTTGGTGTGACGTTTCGTCCATACATCCGCATGTACACGTTCATTTCAATCAAAGTTGTAGTTCTACTTCTTGCAGTTCTGTTAGATAGGAACTGTTTAGTATCCAAAGTAACTCATATTAGATCTAGATTTGTTTTGTTGCACTTCCGTTTTAACCTAGATTTAGCTTTGTGTCTTGTAGTCACATTGAAACAAGCAGGGATTGTAGAGGAATAAATGATGAGAATAAAGTCAAAAAAGGTGGATCGAAAGTGATAGTTTACAATACAAGAATGGGGTCAAGATAGAATCCATTGGTCGATACATCAGAAATACTAGTTCATAATATTTGTGAATGAATTAACTATATAAGTCTAAATGTAGATAAATTTACAGAGTACGATTTTGTAGAAAATTGTGTGTTGCGGTAGTATCTTCACCGAAATAAGATGCACATATGTCATGATTTAACATTTGAATTTACTGGATTCCGTAAATAAAAAAAAAAAAAAAAACAAACAAAAAAACATAACTGTTACCATGATTTAATTTATATATTTATTTGCCTCCAACGAAAATCAAACATAACATAGCAGATGACATGGTAGGACAGAGTTGTTAGAGCACGCGCGCTTTCAAAACCATGAAGTCTCTCATCTCATACCAAGTTCTGTTTTTGCGTCAACCGGCAGTTCAATACAATAAGAAGATCAAGACGGCAACCAGAAATTAATTGATTTATTTAGGATTCAAATCAATGATGATATATGGAGTAGGTCGATACGGAAATATCTCGTAAGAAGATTGGAATTGAACAACTTTTTGATCGGTCAATTTAAATGCACGGGAGTAGTGCACCCGTTTGAATCCGCCTCTCGTAAACGAAAATATTTACATATTTACAGTATACAAAGAAATGAGAAATTATTTATAGTTATTAATACATGAACAAGTTTTTATTTTTCGGTTTTTTTTTTTGCGCTATTGATAGTTCTTGATAGTTCTTACGAAAAACCGTTGCTCTGTTTTGATCGATCCATCCTAACTGCCCCGGTGACGAAGCACGGGTTACACGGGGAACGTGATAAAAATTCTAGGTAGTACTGTCATTTCGTGTGCAATCGGGATAAGAAATAATGTCTTCGTTATAGATCATTGTAAATATGGGTATGGTCATTTTGATAACGGTATATCTATAGTGTTCAACTTCGAAAACCATTTACAGCATTAATGCGTTTGTTTTATGTGAATGGTGTTTAGCGTCAGTGTAATGTGGAAAAGTGATATCAAGCAGTTTATAAGTCGGTTGTTTAAAACGGTGACTTATGCCATAAGAAGCGCCTCCTAATGGCTCATCAGTTATGAACAGATTTCAATTACATTCGCAAACTTTGTAGAAGATACTGACTTAAAAAATCATGCGTGCAAAATTAGAAAGTCATCTGATTATTGCCATGAATATATTTTAAAATGTACAATGTACCAAGTTTTGGTCTTTTTGGGGAGCCCTATGAGTCCTAGCCCCCTTCATCCACAAACGCTATGCGGCTTGTAATGGGGATATTTACTGCCGATTTTGGTTCCTGACAGTAACAATTAGTCTTGATAAGTCATTTGTATAAAAGTATATCACCCTATATCATTCGACGCACTTGCTAAAGGCTCGTTTATTAACTTTGTTATTTTCATTCGAAAACTTTTTAGATAATCATAAAAGGAAGATTTTAATAGATGTACCAAGGTTTGGTCCAACCTAGAAAATCACCCGTATTAATTCTAATGCCTGTGTCCATTTATTTATTTGTTAATTTAATTATTCATGATACTAGAAACTCTTTTAGCGCAATTCCTCAGTAAATAATCCATGTGAAGGTTTTTACAGTTTAACGTTGTTCATAAAATGTATCTTCCTTACAACAGTTAATATTATGTGCTCAACAAATTACTTTCCATCACAGGAATATGAAATTTCATCCATAAGTTAAAATCGAGAGTCAAACACCCGATCGTTGGACAAACACCTATACTGGCTTCATTCAGTTTACCTGCCGTGTTGACACACTTTCTTACTTTACAGTAAATGCCCCGTTTTTCGGGTAACCCAACAACTTGATTCGCGAAAATCTGAACACACAAAAATTAGTATATGACTGAATGGTATTCTGATATGGAACATGATGTAGTCTTTGAATAAGCATGGCTTTTTATTCCGGGTGGAGGTGGAGGCAGTGTTCCTAGGTACATTGTATAATAAACATTATCCTCATCTGAGATAGTATAAAACAGTTAAAAACTAAAGGTAGAAAATAAATTAATGCGACTTAACCCTTTCATCCCTGAAAACCAAGACGGTATGCTCTTTTCTATTGTAAGATCAGTCTATTGTGGCCTTAAGGGTTGAGAGGGTTAAAATCAACACATAAGACAAAATGTTTGCTCCAGTACAATCGTGGCTAAATAGTCGTTAAAAATGAAAGGTCATTTGGACTTTTTGGAAATTCCATGTTATAAAAGTTTACCCCGTCATGTACCTGTTAAGAGGCCATGTCTAGATGGTAAATCAGACATCAGTGAATCTTACTAACTTTAGCCCAGTTTTTAAAATCTAATTTACCAAATTTCATATCTATATCTATGTATTAAATCAATAAATATTGGAAATATCAGTGTGTCATACATTAAAGATATGTCTATATCAAAAGTGGGAAAGGACAATTGTGATAAGCCTTTTAAACAAAATAGATCTTATTAATTTAACAGTTTCGTCAATTCGCGATAAACAGATCGAGTTTATTATACCAAGCAGCTCCACAGGAATTAGTAACTCAATAACGACACCGGTCAATTTAAAGTTACAATTATTAAGTTGAAAATATTACACCTTTTCAAAACATATTGGAAAACAGTGATTTAATCGATTTGAAGGTTCATCTGTGACCCGTTAAAGCTGTTAATTGCTGTATTATTAAATCCAATGCAGTTCTTTGTAAGGGTACCTGATCGAGTTTGGATACGATCCCTAATATCAGAATTAACTTTTTCGCCTTGTTATTGGGAATTATTTTGATGCTAGTGCGATTACGTCTCAAATTTTGAACGACAAGTGTCCGGAATATTGACAGCTTGTGTTCAATATACATGTAGGATATTGTACTCGTGTGTTGGTACTCTATCTTGATGGCAGAGCAGGTAACTTTTTTATTTTTAGTTTAAAGCACTCAAATATTTTTTAAAATCTGTTGGATGATATTTCTAATGAATTTTAATAGTCAATTAGAACATTTAAACGTTTAGACATTGCTGTAAGCATTCGGTGGTTAGGAGACGTTTGTTTGATCATTAACTCGTTAGCGTTAGTCGTCGTGGCTCCGTGGTAGAGTGCTCGATTCGCAACCGGATGGTCGCAGGTTCGGCGGAGGCGGCAGGTTGGTTTCCCGTCCTTCGGAAGAGACAGTAAAAACCGAGGTGCCGTGTCACAGTAGGTGTCGGCACGTTAAAGAACCCTCACTGCTCAATGACCCTATGTGCCGAGCATAGGCCAAAATCTGAGGCCCTTCACCGGCCTTTGGTGACGTTTCCATACCAATGAAAGATTCTTGAGTGGGACGTTAAACAACAATACAACAACAACGATTTATTGGCAAAAATGTGTTGTCAGTTGTAGTCGAATAAATCTATATGTTCTAAGTAATTTTAGGAAAAGACCTAATTTCGGATTCAAAGGTTTTGGTAACACGAAACATTTGCACATCTTGTGTCGTCAAAGACTTCCAGGAACTTGACGAAATAAAAACTAGTGCCATAAGCACTACCCACCGTTGGATTCTGTACAGATATTGGTGGCTACATATCATGAATAAATTACCAGACCCCAAAACAGCATGTTGCTTATGGTATACAAATAAAATTTGTCATGTTTGACTTTTTAGGCCGAAATTCTGCCCTGATTGGAAGTTCCTGATTTTACCAGGAAAATGTAACCGAAAATCGGGGCAGAATTTTGGCTTAGTTGCTTAAATTATCAGTGATTATGGTTATACCATGTTGAAAGTTTTGAATTTACGTGGTGGGTACAAAATTTACAACAAACCAAAACATGGCATTTTGGTTATGTAATGGGTATACAAACCAAATTCACCATGTTGCTTGTATGATCAGTTTACGAACCAAAAACAGGATGCTGTTTGTATCATGGGAATACAAACCAAATTCACCATGTTGCTTATATTATCGGCAAACAAACCAAATCTGGTGTGTTGCTTGTATTGTAGGTATAGAAACCAAATTCACCATGTTGCTTATACAATGGGTGTACAAATCAAATTTGGTATGTAGCTTGTATTATGGGTATACAAGACCAAATTTGGATAATCCTGAAATTTGATTGACTAATCAGGCCAAGTAAAAAGTGTTCTCCGACTTCAGAATATTTTAGTTTTGGGCAAAAGCCTCTTGGAATGCGAGGTTTTTCTTTGATTTTATTATCAAGAAACTGGCTTGTGAATGAAAAATAGGCACCGATGAAATTGTTTTCTACCAACTATTCACAAGCACTTTTTCTTTCAATGGGGGATACACAATTCTAGACACCCTATTGATAGAAACAAGTGCTTGTGCAATTATTGCCGATAATCGGAGAAATATGTATATTAACTGTTACCGTGCCCTTGTTCTGGCGTTGAATATTCGTCACAGGCGCTCGTAGGAGTATAACTTTGTACAATGTGACTTATCAACTTTGTATAGGCTATACATTGAGGATAAGGCACATTATTAAATCAGCAACCCCTGAAAAACATTGGACTCTGCTGTATATCAATGACTTGGACCAGCCTAAATGTGTCTTTAGGGGTGAACTAGGCCAATTCTCAGTGTGACTTGCAAAAACTGCTCAAAATCGGTGATCTGTGTTGTTAAGTCACATGTAAAGTGTAAGAATAGACAGAAAATTGTAGATAGATGAATTTGATTTAGTTTATATTAATTTTGAGTTATCGGACAACATCCAATGCTACGAGTGCATGTGAACCGAGCTGCAGAGAATTCGCCACGAGGAAGACACCATTGGCATTGATCTTTAGCATTGAACCAAAATGATAATAATCATCTCTCAGTTCTAATGTATGTTCTCTTTTCAAAGTAGACTCTTTGAATTACTGTTCTGATGTGCTCAGATACGTTTTCAGTTACAATATTTGAACATTGTATTGATCGGGAGACGGTACTCGTCCGAGATAAAAAGATTGCAATTAATTCTGATTTTGTTAAAATATCGCACTCTGAAGTGGGAGTTAAATACCCATAGAAAAACATTTTTTCCCCACATTTTCAAATTACTGTAGATATACAAGTAAGTGTGTATAATAGTATGTATATTGCTCAAAGCTAAAACAAATAATTCAAGTTATTGGCATTGCGGTGAGAATGTAGGAAAAAAAGTCACAGGAAAAAAAAGTCATGGAAAAAAAGTCACGGATAAAAAGTCACAGGAAATAAAGTCACAGGAAAAAAAGTCACAATCTATGTACGAGATATTAGTGGTGAATAAGAATATATCTAAAGGAATAAAAGTCACAAGAAATAAAATCACAAACAAGAATTTGACCATATCTAAAGAAAAGTCACAATTTGAAAAGGCTGTTTGTAGTAAAGTCATGGTCGTATTTGTCGGACAAAATCATATTTGCTAAGTCTTTGAGTAATACTGTAGGAAAGAAGGTCAAAGAAAAGGGCACATTTTCCAAGTCCTTAGGGGCGAAAAGTCTCACATTATTTGACAAGCCTTGAGATTAACCTTTTATGAAAGAAAGAATGAAACCATAATTATTTTACATGTATATTTTATTTTTCTTTCAGTTATATTTCAGTTATTTTTCCTGTGACTTTTTTTCCTATCAAATTTGTGACTTTTTTTCCTGTGACTTTTTTTCCTGTGACTTTCTTTCCGTTTACCTGCGGTGAATGGCTACCAGGAAAACTAAAACAAAAATGTCTTCATGTGCGGATCCTAAATTTTAGTTAGGGGATAAACTAAGTCAAAACTTGGGATAACTATTGTTGAGTTCTCAGTGGATTTTAGTAGGCCCTAATGTCCAGAATTAGATAGATCCTCTTTACTTTGCCAGGAGTTGATATTGCTCTCTCGGCTGTTTCATGTTCAGATTTCTGTGTTGGCCTGATGCCCATCCAGGGGCCCGTTTTACGAAAGGTCGTAAGTCCTAAATCCTAACTTTTAGTCCTAACTACCATGGGAACGCATCGCTGATTGGTCAGTTCCATGACAATTAGGATTAATACTTAGGATTTAGGACTAACGACTATTCGTAAAACGGGCCCCAGGTGTTTTGCCAAGTATTACGTTTCCTGTCCGTCCATATTTAAATTGGTATGTCAAATGTTTAGATTGGTTTCTCAGATGTTCATTTTTGGCCTGTCACATGTTTAAATTGGTCGGTCAGATGTTTATTTTGGCCTATCACATGATTATATATTAGGTTCTCAGACTTTCATTTTGGAATGTCACATGGTGAAATTGGCCCATCAGTTATCACATGTTCAGTTTGGACTGTTTTGGTGTATATTGACCTGTCAAATGTTTAAATTGGTCTGTAACATGTTTATATTGGTCTGTAACATGTTAATACTAATATGTACATGTAAGATGTTTAGGTTGATCTGTCAGATGTTTATTTTGGTCCTTCAGATGTCCTTGTTGGCTTGTTCATTTTGGCTTGTCACTTGTTTATATTAAATTTTTGGCCTGTCACATGTTTATATTGGCCTGTCACATGTTTAGATTGGCTTGTGAAATGTCTCTTGTATGTTGTCTTGTGAAATGTCTCCTGTATGTTGGCCTGTCAATGTTTCCTGTATGTTGGCCTGTCAAATGTCTCCTGTATGTTGACCTGTCAAATGTCTCCTGTATGTTAACCTGTCAATGTTTCCTGTATGTTGGCCTGTCAATGTTTCCTGTATGTTGGCCTGTCAAATGTCTCCTGTATGTTGGCCTGTCAATGTTTCCTGTATGTTGGCCTGTCAAATGTCTTCTGTATGTTGACCTGTCAAATGTCTCCTGTATGTTAACCTGTCAATGTTTCCTGTATGTTGGCCTGTCAATGTTTCCTGTATGTTGGCCTGTCAAATGTCTTCTGTATGTTGACCTGTCAATGTCTCCTGTATGTTGGCCTGTCGATGTCTCCTGTATGTTGGCCTGTCAATGTTTCCTGTATGTTGGCCTGTCAATGTCTCCTGTATGTTGGCCTGTCAATGTTTCCTGTATGTTGGCCTGTCAAATGTCTTCTGTATGTTGACCTGTCAATGTCTCCTGTATGTCGACCTGTCAATGTTTCCTGTATGTTGGCCTGTCAATGTTTCCTGTACGTTGGTCTGTCAATGTCTCCTGTATGTTGGCCTGTCAATGTCTCCTGTATGTTGACCTGTCAATGTCTCCTGTATGTTGGCCTGTCAAATGTCTCCTGTATGTTGGGCTGTCAATGTCTCCTGTATGTTGGTCTGTCAAATGTTTCCTGTATGTTGTCCTGTCAAATGTTTCCTGTATGTTGTCCTGTCAAATGTTTCCTGTATGTTGTCCTGTCAAATGTCTCCTGTATGTTGGCCTGTCAAATGTCTCCTGTATGTCACATGTATACATGTATATACATGTACTTACAAATTATAGATATAGATCTACCATGTAACATTTATAGACACTGTACTAAGATATACATTGTATAGTTTCACATTTGTAATTTCATAGACCTTCCCTGTACATTTAAGTATTTGGTAGTTATCAAAAACTATATAGTGAAATTGATCATTGGATCACTTATGATTTTTGACAGAAATGTACAAGATGTCAATATCTATATACATATTTGTTCAAATCTGCTGGGTAGGAATAGATCTCAAGCAAATTACCTTATGAAGTTGATCTTAAACAATTACCTGACATGTGAAATGCATTTAAAATATAGATAAAACATTTTGAAATGTTTAAAGTGAAATAAGATTTAATCCTCCTTTTGACTCTTAAGTATACAGAAAATCGTTGGGTGTTATAGATAGTTCTTTGACCTACATGTGTTTAGATATGTAAGTTTATCTAATAGTAGAACAAGATAATCAGGTGTTTTTAAAAGTTGTTATATCTCCAAAACATGCATTTGTAAAATTTAACTTTGCATGAGTTTAAGATTTTGGTAGAGTAAAACTTTGAACTGAAGAAAAAATTAATTTGTATATTTTACTGTACAATATTTAACAGATCTAACATGAAAAAAAACCTTATTTTTTGTTAATATCAATATAGAAATAGTGTAGATTCTTTGTTTTGTTAATCAATTTGCTGTTGTTTGTTTCTTTTTTTGGGGGGGGGTACATGTACAACCACATCTCAATATTGTAGGACTGTGTAAAAGCATTTCTCATTCAAACAAACCAATATTCCAATATTTTCGAAATTTACCGAAAAAGGACAAAATGTTAGCATATTTGCTTCTCAGATATAGGGTTGGTCAGGTAACTGGAAACACAGATGTATTTATTTTACCTGTAGATATAATTGGTATAACTCCACTTTATATTTACAGTCAAACTTGTATTAAAGGCCAACTCTGTACAAAGGGCACCTGCATATAAAGGTAATTCAAACATAACCCTTGTTATCTTATCTTATAATGAATAAACCTCTTTACAAAAGCCCCCTGTCTATATAGACTATTTTTGCCTGTTCACTCGAGTGGCCTTTATAGACAGGTATGACTGTATTTCAATTCATCAATTCCTGTGGTCACTTTTAGACTCGCCCAAATCAGTAAATAGTATGGTCTACTGTCACGATTCAAGAGTGAACATTTTTTTTACTCTAAATCATACACCCCTGAAATCGGACAGTGGACTTCCCTATTCTTTGAAATGGACAAGTCCAAATGTGACTTCAGGGCTTGATGAGTTAGAGCAAGTTGGACATTTTTGTCTGGTAAATACATATTTTTCCAAAAATTCATTTTATTTCATATTCAAGAGCAATGATAAACAGAAAGTTTTTATAAAGAGGAATTCCAGTGCCAATCTGATCAAAACAGCCGAAATCAATAAAGTAAGATCAAATCAGAAGTCAAGGGTCAAAAGGTCAGCCTCGGATTTTGGTTTGACTGGACCAGGAGTTGATTTAACTGATGGAGATGACATACCTGTACATGTTTCTTTAGAGCAGGATAAAAGGTAAGTCTAGAGATCTCCATTTTCTAGTACGGAAGTCGGAAAATCATTACTTGATACATGTTCATGAAAATATAATTACCAATGTATCTTGTTTTTATTATTACTCTTCCTAGGTAGTGAAGGGGATACAGCAATGATGCTGTATGTGACAATGCATTGCTCCAAAGAGTAATACTTCAGAATGTATCATTATGGCAAATAGTCAACAAGGTTGTCCGTACTCCAGCTATAATGTTATGTAGCTTCATCTTGTTAGAGATCACCTGCAACTAATGAAATCTTCTGAGTGTACTGTATACCTTAAAATTTTGGCTACTGGTTATTTTCATCTTGCATTAGAAAACATATATTCGTCCCATCTAAATTCGCCCTGAAACACCAAAATCTCATGGATGGCAATTTTTAATTGTCTTTGCTGCAGATATTTAGCTTGAAAATTTCACCTTGCCCTCTCATCTAAGGTCAAAGATGGCGGAAATTAAACAGGAGCGAAAATTTCCAGGTATACAGTATTTATGTGGGTGACATTTTCCTCTTGAACATCACTCTGGTGTTTGCAAGCATGATCAGTGTGATGAAAAAGCTTGTCTTCAGGGTCCTGTTGGGTTTGTTGAGTTACCCAGGTAATCATTTGTAATCCATTGCAATCTGTTGTCTTGGTAACTTTTGGGTGACATTGTGCATCATTCATAAACTTTTGTTTTAACATTTTAAAAATCTTTAAAAAAAAAAAAATGTAGGGTCTTTTTGTGAGTGAGTGAGATAGAGTAGAGCATTGTTGAATCAGTTTCACTTTGTCCATTTTGTATTGGTCCACTTCATTAATGAAAATATGCCTACTAATGCACACAGGTAACTTGAATTTCCATTGATTAAAGCATTTCACGTTAAACCATGGAAATTCTCTGACTTCGAGTCAGCACAAGTTTGTGCTAGAACTTCAGCTGATTTTATTAGAAAGTTTGTGCCAGGTTATATACACAGAAGGCTGGTGATCTTTTCCCTATGGTACACTGTAACGGGCTTTGCTCTGCCATCTTTGAAAACTGGTTGAACCATGTAATGTGTCGTAAAATTGCCACTTTAACAAAAAAAAACTATGATCTATCATGACATGTTATCTTAAAAAATTTATAAGTAGTATCTCTAGTTAAGGTTATAGGGCAAAAACTCAGGTGTTTGCAACAGCCATTTCAGTTTCTTGTTTAAGGGGCATTAGCTGTGTTTATCAAAAAGAATTATTTAATTTTTTTCTACCTTTACAACTTGTATTTAATGTACAACAACAAATAAAAGCTTAATACTCAGGCAAAATAAAAATCTAAAATTCCTATATATTTTTGAAAATAAGGTCCCAGTGTGGTATACATATGCAAAAGGTAAGGCTGAATTAATCAATTGCAATTGAATAATTACCAAACTGGGTTTCTCAAGCAATTTTCGCAAAATGTATTGGAATTTTTTATTTGTATGCCTGAGTAGGTCTTGTTATTGTTATTGCACATCAACCTAAGGAGTAAAAAAGGGAAGATTTTTTATATAAAAAAGAAATAGCTAATGCCTCTTTAACTCATCAACCCCTATAAAACAATGGACCCTTCTGTAAATCAATGACTTAGACCAATCCAAATGTGTCTTTAGGGGTAAATGAGTTTATTATAAAGTCTATAGTTGAGATGCTCGAGAGATACCTTGGCAATTTTTGTGTGCAGAATATATTGATTTGATAATTAGATCAGATTGGAAACTAAAGCAGCATCTTTTATCATTTTATAGAGTGCATTTGCCATATAACATCTTTCAACAGCTAACTAAACAATACCTGGGCAACAGGTAAATAAGTAGCCATACCTGTGGATGGCCACATCAGGTGTAAAACAATAATAGATGAATAAATATGTAATATTTATCCTGTATGCATAAAATTACCATAGCAATAACACACATGAGAAATTGATTTGATTTTGATAGGTTGATACTTTGCAAACTTTTTGCCAATGTATTAGGTAATTGACTAGTTTTATACAACAAGATAGGCCATTTGATTGTAAATGTTTCACAAGAAAGATATTTTCTCTTCTAGATGTTACAAATAAATGGTGTCCAGGATGTATCAGGAATAGATAATAAGGCATAGAAATCATAAAACTAAATGGATGTTAGCTTTTAAAATAACATCATCATTTGAATAAATCAAATGTCAAAGTCTACACAGAATATGCAGGTACACGTAAAGTCACAACACAATACATACCATAAGATGAAACACCCCACACACAACACAACACAACACTCAAAACACACCTTACAACATAACACACCACAACTCATCACATATCACTCATAACACACCACACAAAACTCACACCATAACACTCAAAACACACCGTACAAAACTTACAACATAACACTCACAACACATTACACACCATAAGATGAAACACACCACACACAACACAACACTCACAACACACCTTACAACATAACACACCACATTACACTCACAACATAGCACTCACAACACACCACAACACACCACACAACACTCACAACATAACACTCAAAACACACCACACAACACTCACAACATAACACTGACAACACATTACACACCATAAGATGAAACACCCCACACACAACACAACACTCACAACACACCTTACAACATAACACACCACATAACACTCACAACATAGCACTCACAACACACCACAACACACCACACAAAACTCACAACATAACACTCAAAACACACCACACAATACTCACAACATAACACTGACAACACATTACACACCATAAGATGAAACACCCCACACACAAAACAACACTCACAACATAACACTGACAACACATTACACACCATAAGATGAAACACCCCACACACAAAACAACACTCACAACATAACACTGACAACATATTACACACCATAAGATGAAATACCTCACACACAAAACAACACACCACACAACACTCACAACATTACACTCACAACACAATACACACCATAAGATGTCACATAATACTCACACCACAATATGTACAGCAGCAAATGATACATCCCCCACATACAACACAACACTCAGAACACACCACACAACATAACACTCACAACACACCACACAACATTCACAACAAAACACTCACAACACAATACACACCATAAGACATCACATAACAGACACACCACAACATGCACAACAGCAAATGAAACACCCCCACACACAAAACAACACATCACAACACAACACATCACACTCACAACATAACACTCACAACACACCACACTCACAACACACTGCACTCACAACATACCACTCACCACACAACACTCATAACACAGTACACTCACAACATACCACTCACAACAAACACTCATAACACCATACTCACAACATACCACTCACAACACAACACTCATAACACACCACACTCACAACATAACACTCATAACACTATGCACTCACAACATACCACTCAAAACACGACACTCTTAACACACCACTCTTAACACACCACACTCACAACATACTACTCACAACACAACACTCATAACACACCACACTCACAACATACCACTCACAACACAACTCTCATAACACACCACACTCACAACATAACACTCATAACACTATGCACTCACAACATACCACTCAAAATGCGACACTCTTAACACACCACTCTCAACAAACCACACTCACAACATACTACTCACAACACAACACTCATAACACACCACACTCACAACATACCACTCACAACACAACTCTCATAACACAACACACTCACAACACAACACTCATAACATACCACTCGAAGCACAATACTGACAACATAACACACTCATAAAATGCCACTCACAATGCAACACCCTCACAACATACCACTCACAACATAGCACTGACAACACAACACTCAAAACACAACACTCACAACACAATGCAACACAAAACACAGCAAATGACTCCCCCCCCCACACACACACTTTAGGTGAGTTTCCACTACTTATTTTTAACTGCTTAGCTTGTTCACTTGTAAACATTTGAAGTCAGAAAGCCATACATGTACAAATATACATGAGTTCTGTATAAAAAGGTTTTCTCACAAAGTTTGTAATGTGAAAAAGTAAAGAAAACATAACAATTATCTGGATCCAAATCATTGTCCATATCTTTAAACTAATGTTTCATAATCTTAAAAGCTTTTAGAAACATCTTTTAAGTATTTACTTACATTAAATCTTTAAACAGTTTTAAAGACTCAAGTGTGTTTTAAACTGTATGATCATGAATAATTATAAAAAATATCTCATTTCATCTTTAGAATTGTCATGTGACTTATATTTCTCAACTTTTTCCTTTAAATGTTGAATTATTTATATTTTCAAAGTTTATAAAAAGGTTGAGTACATTGTACAGTTTTTTTTTAAACACTAAAATACAAAAAGATACATGAACATAATTATACTTTAGATTGTATTTTCTATTTTGTGAAGTCAGTTATATAAAATTGGTTGGAATTTAATTTATGCATTTATTTTTTGCAAAAACTTAATGATTTGAATAAAATACAATATACTTTTGAAATGTAAATAACTGAAAAACCTAAAATGCAATACAGTAAAACCTGTCTTGAAAGACCACTCTCATGATAGACCACCTGTCTTGTAAAACCACATTCTAAAACCACTTTGTTAAATCAATAATTGTTCAAATAAAACCTCTCTAGAGAGACCAGTTCTCTTGAGAACCACATTTCAGTGGTATACGGAGTGGTCTCTCAAGACAGGTTCTACTGTTTTACCTTTACACTGGTTCTACATACAGTAAAACATGTCTAGAAGCCTTAAGGCCACTCAGAGGAACAGGCAAAAGTAGTCATTATAGACAGATTACCTTTATAAAGAGGTTTATTTGTTATAAAAAAGTTAATAAAAAGGTTATGTAATTTATATGAATGGCCTTTATAGGCAGGTGCCCTTCATACAGATAGGTCTTTAATGTAAGTTTGACTATACATGTACAACGTAGTTTAGAATAAGGAAATCCCAAAGTCTCTTAGATGCTGTTATTTTCATTCCCGAGGGTCTTTATTGGCAGTGTAACTTTTTAAAACAATGCAATTCATGATAATATTTTCTAAAATGAAAAAATAGAAAAATAACGAAATTTTTTTTATAAAGTTTGATGTAAGAGTACCGTTTAATTCATCAAACCCAGAAAAACAATGGTTTCTTCTGTTTCTTCTTAGACCAGTGAATGAGTTAAGATAAAATACACAAAAGTTCTGAAGTTGAAGGGATGAAATATTTAGCAAGAATTCGTGATAATATAAATATTAAGCAATTCCTGAAATTTTTTTTATTGTCTCTTTACTTCATGTGCCTTGACACAAGTCCTTATAAAAGGTTGTTATCTGAGTCATTTTTAACTCACCAACCCCTGAAAAACAATGGACTATTCTGTAAATCAATGAATTAGACCAGTCTAAATGTGTCTTTAGGGGTGAATGAGTTAAGTACATGTTGTAGATTGGTTTTTTTTACATAAATTTACAGTACTCTTAGAAAGCTTTTTCACCAAATTTCATATTTTTTTTTTATAGTTATTAAGTAAGAATTAAGTAAGAATAAAAGTACATATTTATCAAAGAAACAAAATGAATGGTAAAAATGCCAGCAAAAAACAACAACAACAACAAAAAACAAACAAACAAACAAACCACAAAACTGCAAAAACTACAAATTAAATGTTTCCATATTTGATGGGGCAATTTAAAAGTTACATAAAACGAGTTTATTTCTAACCTAATTAATCGCGACTTGTGAAGTTGTTACTTTTGTGGTGTGAATTTGTTTGTCACAATGTTTATGATGTTATTAGGCAATTCCAAATTCAAATTCATGCTACGCAGTTTGAAAATATCACGATCAAAGTTTGTTTCATTTAAATCATATTTATTGTGAGATTGACACCTGTGATTTTTATGGGAATTTTTAAAAAATAAAAGTGCCACTGTGTCTCGTTTAGCTTTTAGTGCTGATACTGTACATGTAGTGTGTACTTCTGAGGGGAAATTTATCACGAATATACATTTACCGACAAGGACTGATTCAAACAAGGATGTTTATTTATAGGATTTAAAAAACAACAAATGGAAAAATCAAAGTAAGGAAATTCTTATGATTATATGGTATTTGTACATATTTAGTTGTAGTTCTGTTAAAAGTACATCATACATTCTACCTGTATATGCTGTATTCTAAGTGACCATTTAAAGTACAAAATGTACCTTAGGATACCACTGGTCAGTGAGAAGAAATACTTTTTTTTTTTACAGTTTTACAGAAATATTAAAATTAAGATTTATAATGTCATAATATGATGACTGATGGATAAATTCTTACATGTGTATTACTCTTTAGTTTGCCTAAATCACTCAGATCACCTATTGTGACCTGTCATTCAGGTGACCAAATGTGATCTGTTATCTAGGTGACCCAATGTGATCTGTCATTCAGGTGACCAAATGTGATCTGTCATTCAGGTGACCAAATGTGAACTCTCATTCAGGTGATCTATTGTGACCTGTCATTCAAGTGTGACTGTTATCAACCCATGTGATCTGTCATTCTGTGATTCATTCAGGTGACTTATTGTGATTTGTGACCTGTCATTCAAGTGACCAAATGTGATCTGTTATCTAGGTGACCTAATGTGTCTGTTATTCAGGTGACCTAATGTGATCTGTTATTCGGGTGACCTAATGTGATCTGTTATTTAGTTGACCAAATGTGACCTGTCATTCAGTTGACCTAATGTGGTCTGTCATTCAGGTGACCTATTGTGATCTGTCATTCAGGTGAACTAATGTGGTCTGTTATTCAGGTGACCTAATGTGATCTGTCATTCAGTTTACCTATTGTGATCTTTCATTCAGGGGACCTGTTGTGATCTGTCATTCAGTTGACCTAATGTGATCTGTCATTCAGTTGACCTAATGTGATCTGTTATTCAGGTGACCTAATGTGATATTTTATTTATGTGACCAAATGTGATCTGTTATTCAGGTGACCTTATGTGATCTGTCATTCAGGTGACCTATTGTGATCTGTCATTCAGATAGCCTAATTAGACCTGTTATTCAGGTCACCTATTAAGATCTGTTATTCAGGTGACCCTATGTGATCTGTCATTCAGGTGACCTAATGTAATCTGTTATTCAGGCAACCTAATGTGATCTGTTATTCAGGTGACCTAATGTCATTCAAGTAATGTGTTGTACTACTTTGCACAAAGCTTTCATATACTTATATGTTTGAAGAAATGCAAAAAAAAAGTGAAAAAGCCTTTTTCTCTCTCATCTTGGCCCATTCAGTCAGCCATGGTTACATATAGATGAAGAACATAAAATAATTCCTTCTGTGACATCATGATAATTACAGAGCACATATGTAATGGCAGATTTAACCCTTACACCCCCACATATTATAATAGACTATTCTAATACAATACAAACAAACATACCATTATATTATTTGGTGGTGAATCAGTGTTAAGGCTTTTCCTTATATATTTCTGATGATCATGTCAGTTTCAAATTCATGAGAGACAAAAACGGAAATCTTACAATGAAATGACAATGTTGGCATCGTATATTAGAGGTTTTAAAAAATGTAGTTCAAATAATTACCAGTAATTTCTTTACAAAAGCTAACAGATATGACCAATGAAAATAAATTTTCAATGAATGGTATTATTAAACAGGTGCTTTAAAAATATTGGTCAGTTTAAATTGTATTCATAAGTAATCTACTTTAATCTTTATTTTGGGGCTTTAACAAGCAAATAGCATTTGAACCGGTCATTACTGACTTACTGATCTGTGTCTGGGATGTGTATTGCCGAAGTTATTTTACAACGGTGCCCCGATTTAGGCCAAATCATAATAATAATATAAAACTTGGCAGATTGATCTATTTAAATACCCATTAAATGGCAAGTATTATATTACATCCCATCTGAAGTTTCAAATCTTAATTTTAAACTATTTAGTTATGTGATTTTCAAAATTAGAATCAATTTTGGTTTCTGTTTCTCACAGAGATAATTGATAAAACAAACAATGTTAGGTTTTTAGATCGTGCCATTATGCAATTTGTACAAATCTGTTTATAGCAGCTTTTAACTTGGGATCGAGCTAGAGACATTATTTATTGTCAGAGAGAACTTATATTTTGGTTTATGGCTTTTATTGCATGCTGTGTTGATGTAAATTAAATACATCAATTTTAAAGTTGAAGACTTTAAAAATCAGATGTGATTGAATAATGTGCGAGATTCACGTGTTGTTTAAGTGCATTTTTCTACGTGGAGTTTTGTTTACGAGGATTAGATTTCCGTGTGTGTACAAACCATAGTCATCACAATACGGATAAAAAAGAAATTGGGAATGGACACTCAACTTTTTATGTACGTACATTTGTTTAGATTTATATCAAATGGAACATTTGTTTAATTAGCATATTTAGGAAGCAATAACAATTTGATAAAAAAAAAGGCGCATGATAAAAAAGTGCGACCTACATCGTGTAATCATCGATTTTGGGATTGAATTTATTTTTACACTTCATTGATCTCTGGAGTGTGAAAAAGTACAAGAAAAATCATCGACACAAAAGAATAGATAAGATGTAAAGAATCTTGATCAAAGGGATGCTTTAATTACGAACAACGAAACAAAAACAAAAAAATGGCCGTAAGGTCTATTGGAGATGTTGCTTCTCTTATTCATGAGGAATTATTGTAAGTTAACGTTTTTTTTAATTTGTTTTGATTAAATTTGTTGATTATGTTTTAGAGTGGCATTAGCTGTGTGTGTGTGTTTTCCCCCCAAAATTTCTTTCCTTTTTCACTTCTTAGATTTATTTACAATAACGAAAAAGAGATATACACAGGCATAAAAATTCTTAAATTCTTATACATTTTGTGTAAATTGCTTGAGAAACCCAGTTTGACACCTTTTCACTTGCAATTGAAAATCTCATCCCCAATATATGTATATGCATACCACACTGGACCTGACCTTATTTTCACAAAATATATAGGAATATAAGATTTTTTTTATGCCTGTGTATAGCTCTTATTTGTTATTGTACATCAAGTACAAGTAGTAAAAGTAGAGAAAATCGAAACAAATTTTTTGGCAAACGCAGCTAATGCCCCCTTAAATGTTTTTCCAAATTAAGTAGAAATTTTGAACATTTTCATTTTTTTATTCACCTGTAAATATACAGTTTTTAATTTTTAAACTTTTCTTATTTGAGTTTTCAATACTATATAAGCAAGTGGAATGTTTGGTTTTTAGAAGTAATATATGTTCATGTATACATGTCTTATAATCCCAAATCAGAAGTATTTATACTTTATAGTGAACTGGTGAAATCAACATCATCATCATCATCATCATAATCATCATCATCATCATCATCATCATCATCATCATCACCACCATCACCACCACCACCACCACCATCATCATCATCATCATCATCATCATCATCATCACCATCATCACCACCACCACCACCACCACCACCATCATCATCATCACCACCACCACCACCACCACCACCACCACCACCACCATCATCATCATCATCATCATCATCATCATCATCATCAATTCTATTCAACTTAATTCTATACAGTATACAATTATGTTTTGAAACCTGTATTATTTGTGTGGTTTATATATTGTACAGTGTTCTGAACTACTCAAAACTGCTTACTTAAAGCTCTAGTTGTGTTAGGAACTGTATAAAATTTACTCTTCATATGTGTTCAAAACAAATAACAAAGCAATTTGATAAACTTTGTTAAGCAATAAATAAAATATGATGGAAATGAAATTGCGGTTTTTAATTTTATTCCTGAAAACATAATGTGCTTTTAAATATTTCTAATTAAATTGCAAATTTTTAAGCTTTTATGGTTTGTGCTTAACTTTTTTTTTTAGTCATGTATTGCTGCAGGTATTGATATCAATGATAAAAAGGTACATACAGTATGTAAACTTTGAGAAATTGTACAGTAGAACCTATTTTGATAGACCACCAAATTTAAATTGGATAGTCATTTTAGTGCAGCTAGCATTTCGAGATAAAATCCTTCACCCTTAAAAAACACATGAAGACTAGTTAGTCTAAGTCACGGATTTACAAAAGAGTCCATTGTCTTTCAGGATTTGGTGAGTTGAAATCTTCTGCTTAGAGGACAAAAACTTCCAAAATAATTTAAGACGTGAGTCATTTCAAATACGTGATAGAATATTTAGTTAGAAACAAAAATGATCAGACACATGTATAATGAAATAAACACATACAGTAAAACCTGTATATAGGGGCCACCCAAGGGACCAGAGAATATTGACCTTTATGTGCAGGTGACCCTTATACACAGGTTTAATTTAGTTGAAGTATGCAGTCAAGGGACTTTTCAAAACTGGCCTTTATAGACAAGTGATCCTTATATGGAGGTGGCTGCTATAGCAGGTTTTACTGTATGTAAGAAAGACTACAACCTGAGGGCTTAGTTAATCATGAAGATTTTAAAGTCCCATAACTCTGGCAAATATTATGGAATGTTGGACATACCTCGTTGAAAGTAACACATGTATACAGTGGAACCTCACTTAGAGACCACCTCGCTTAGGAGACAACCTGGCATTTAAGACCATAAATATTAAGTCTCAGAAAATTTCTTGATAAATATTGATCAAGTCCAGTCTCTCACTTGAGAGACCACCTCACTAATCCGACCACTTTGAGTCAGTCAGTCTAGTGGTCTTAATAGCAAGGTTCGACTGTACTAATTTTGGTTGAGATTTGAGTTGTGGAACATAGTTATTTGATGGAAGCCAAAATATAGCTAACAGTGAAACAGACAAACCACAAAAAATCTAACCCTCAATGTTTGGTTTCGGGGACATGAAAAATTAAGTTTCTAATGAAGTAAATTACATGTTCATTTTTGTTTTGTTTTTTTTGGTTTTTTTTTTTGGTGCTCATATACTTAGCTCATGTTTTGTTTGATTAGTAGATTTTAGACTGATCATTAGATATATCCATATAAATACAGTAGAACCTCGGTTAGGAGACCACCTCACATTTCAGACCATAGATTTTCAGCCTCTTGACAAATATCTAATAAAGTAAAGAACCCCACTTACGAGACCACCTCACTTAGACCACTTTAAGAGAGTAGGTTAAGTGGTCTTAATAGCGAGGTTCCACTGTATTGTTTGTTACTACTACATACATTATTCACATCAACATAATGTATTTCCATTATGACAGTTATAAAGATAATTATGTTATATTTCATAAATTATTCACACTGAGAGAAAGCATTGTATTATTGAAGTTTACCAAGTAATGATACGTGTATATTTATTGTGACTTTGCATGCAATCAACAAACATTTTTAGTAAGTTTAATTTAGTACCGTGAGAGAATTGTTCAGTTAACAATGGTGTCAGTTTGTAATGGTGGAGGATAAAACCAAATTAACTCATCAGCCCCTAAAAAACAATGGACTCTTCTGTAAATCTATGACATACATGTAGATCAGTCCAAATGTGTCTTTAGTGGTAAATGAGTTAAAATATGTAGGCCTACCCAGGAAAAGATAACGCTACGTTTATTGGCAAATTTTGTACAGAATGTAAAATGTTTGTTTGTTTATTGTTGTTTAATGTCTCACTCAAGAATCTTTTACTCATATGGAGACGTCACCAAATGCTGGTGAAGGGCTTCAAATTTTGGCCTATGCTTGGCACTTACGGCCATTGAGCAGTGAGGGTTCTTTAATGTGCCGACACCTACTGTCACACGGGACCTCGGTTTTCACTTTTTCATCCGAAGGACAGGAAACCGACCTGCCACCGGCAGGACTCGAACTCACGATCAAGAGTCGAGCGTGCTACCGACTGAGCCAGGCCAGCTCCAGAATGTAAAAAACATTAAAAAAACCAGAGTGACGACAGCATAAAGTGACATTGTGGAACATTCTTCAACAAAAAAACAGAGATAAATCTAACCCCTAAATTACCCCTATGTATCTAAATGATATGCTCTTTTTTATTGTCTTAGAATAGTCTATTATGGTCTGTAGGGTTGAAAGGGTTAATTACACTGAATATTAGCAACTTCAATTATATACTTAATTTAGAATCAGACAATATTGTTGTGGTTTTAATTTTGTTTATTTCGTTGTTTTCATTTATCACCAAAATTTAATCCATAACAAAAATTTCCTTAAATTATACCTGTATAGTAATATTAATATGTTCTTTTACAAAACAGATTTTATTATTTCATTGAAATTTAATGTCAGTGAATTTGTTTTATTTTTTAAAACAACAAATTTATAAACTCAACCCCCCCCCACCCCCAAAACTGATTCTAGAGAGTAGTAATTTTTTTTTTTTTTTTTTGGGGGGGGGGGGGAGGGGCGTGGAGTGTATTTACATGGTCAGAAGAAAGAAGAATTTTCTTATTGTTTCATCATAATGTTTTTATTTTGTCTTTTCTAGAAAACAACAACACTACAGAGTTATTTTATTGCTCAGCAGAATTCTTATGAAATGATTTTACATATAAACTGACATCTTCACCTCTGCTAGATCACTATCACAATTATAACATTAACTCCCGGACGGGGTTTATATACATGTGAAAATTTAAAGTGGAATTTTGAATATTAAATGTAAACCATGAAATTTGGTTTTCTACAGGGGGCCTGATATTTGAGTAAATATTTATTTTTATTACAGAAAGTAAACAAGTTTTGTCGTCAATTTACAATATTTTTGGTTAAATTATAATATTTAATAATGCTAATGTATATATAAAGTAATCCCAAAATAGTAACAACTGAAAATAGGATCAGTTCATTATGACCGCTCTTTTGCTCCTGTTTAAAAGCACAAATTGATCAAGTTTTAGCTTGCTTGTCCATTGATATATTTCATTAGCAATTTGTAACAGAAAAAAAAATGCCGATTGATTACAACATCAAAGGTAAGGTTGAGACCTCTATGGTCGAGTGGTTAGAGCATCACGCTTTAAACCATGAACTCTTTCACCTCTAGTCAGTGTTGAGACCTCTGTGGTCGAGTGGTTAGAGCATCACGCTTTAAACCATGAACTCTTTCACCTCTAGTCAGTGTTGAGACCTCTGTGGTCAAATGGTTAGAGCATCACGCTTTAAATCATGAAGTCTTTCACCTCTAGTCAGTGTTGAGACCTCTGTGGTGGAGTGGTTAGAGCATCACGCTTTAAATCATGAAATCTTTCACCTCTAGTCAGTGTTGAGACCTCTGTGGTGGAGTGGTTAGAGCATCACGCTTTAAACCATGAAGTCTTTCACCTCTAGTCAGTGTTGGGGCCTCTGTGGTGGAGTGGTGAGAGCATCACGCTTTAAATCATGAAATCTTTCACCTCTAGTCAGTGTTGAGACCTCTGTGGTGGAGTGGTTAGAGCATCACGCTTTAAATCATGAAGTCTTTCACCTCTAGTCATGTTGTGGGGCCTCTGTGGCCAAGTGGTTAGAGCATCACGCTTTAAATCATTGAACTACTCTCACCTCTAGTCAGTGTTGGGGCCTCTGTGGCCAAGTGGTTAGAGCATCACGCTTTAAACCATGAAGTCTTTCACCTCTAGTCAGTGTTGAGACCTCTGTGGTGGAGTGGTTAGAGCATCACGCTTTAAATCATGAAGTCTTTCACCTCTAGTCAGTGTTGGGGCCTCTGTGGCCAAGTGGTTAGAGCATCACGCTTTAAATCATGAACTACTCTCACCTCTAGTCAGTGTTGAGGCCTCTGTGGCCAAGTGGTTAGAGCATCACGCTTTAAATCATGAAGTCTTTCACCTCTAGTCAGTGTTGAGACCTCTGTGGTGGAGTGGTTAGAGCATCACGCTTTAAATCATGAAGTCTTTCACCTCTAGTCAGTGTTGAGACCTCTGTGGTGGAGTGGTTAGAGCATCACGCTTTAAATCATGAAGTCTTTCACCTCTAGTCAGTGTTGGGGCCTCTGTGGTGGAGTGGTTAGAGCATCACGCTTTAAATCATGAAATCTTTCACCTCTAGTCAGTGTTGAGACCTCTGTGGTCGAGTGGTTAGAGCATCACGCTTTAAATCATGAAGTCTTTCACCTCTAGTCAGCGTTGAGACCTCTGTGGTGGAGTGGTTAGAGCATCACGCTTTAAATCATGAAATCTTTCACCTCTAGTCAGTGTTGAGACCTCTGTGGTGGAGTGGTTAGAGCATCACGCTTTAAATCATGAAGTCTTTCACCTCTAGTCAGTGTTGGGGCCTCTGTGGCCAAGTGGTTAGAGCATCACGCTTTAAATCATGAACTACTCTCACCTCTAGTCAGTGTTGGGGCCTCTGTGGCCAAGTGGTTAGAGCATCACGCTTTAAACCATGAAGTCTTTCACCTCTAGTCAGTGTTGAGGCCTCTGTGGTCGAGTGGTGAGAGCATCACGCTTTAAACCATGAAATCTTTCACCTCTAGTCAGTGTTGAGACCTCTGTGGTGGAGTGGTTAGAGCATCACGCTTTAAACCATGAACTACTCTCACCTCTAGTCAGTGTTGAGGCCTCTGTGGTCGAGTGGTGAGAGCATCACGCTTTAAACGATGAAGTCTCTCACCTCTAGTCAGTGTTGAGGCCTCTGTGGTCGAGTGGTTAGAGCATCACGCTTTAAACCATGAAGTCTTTCACCTCTAGTCAGTGTTGAGGCCTCTGTGGTCGAGTGGTGAGAGCATCACGCTTTAAACCATGAAGTCTCTCACCTCTAGTCAGTGTTGAGGCCTCTGTGGTCGAGTGGTTAGAGCATCACGCTTTAAACCATGAAGTCTTTCACCTCTAGTCAGTGTTGAGGCCTCTGTGGCCAAGTGGTGAGAGCATCACGCTTTAAATCATGAAATCTTTCACCTCTAGTCAGTGTTGAGACCTCTGTGGTCGAGTGATGAGAGCATCACGCTTTAAACCATGAAGTCTTTCACCTCTAGTCAGTGTTGAGGCCTCTGTGGTCGAGTGGTGAGAGCATCACGCTTTAAACCATGAAGTCTTTCACCTCTAGTCAGTGTTGGGGCCTCTGTGGCCAAGTGGTGAGAGCATCACGCTTTAAACCATGAAGTCTTTCACCTCTAGTCAGTGTTGGGGCCTCTGTGGTCGAGTGGTGAGAGCATCACGCTTTAAACCATGAAGTCTCTCACCTCTAGTCAGTGCAGGTTTGAGTCCTACTGGAACATCAGCTGATTTGGTGAGAAAGTTTGGCAGTTCACTAATGGAAGGCCAGTGATCTCTTCCAGGGTACATGGTACCTTGGTTCTCTCCTCCACCACAAAATACTGGATGCAACCTTATGACTGAAGAATTGTTTGAAAGTGTGGCTTAAAACATCATAAAAAACGAAAACAAAAAACAAAAATCGAAAAACTTATGTAAATCTGATATGTTGCTAACAAGTCTCTTTACGTGTACCTGTGTTTTAGAAACCATTGATTTAAATGTTTTAAATCGTTCACACAGTGTACACTATCACGACTATATCATTCATGTATGTTTTCAGTTTAAGATTGAAAACAAAAACACTGAAGTTTAAAAGTTTAAACAAGTCAAAAAGGTATGTGGAGATTTACATCAGAGACAACTTGAAATTTATACTTTTAAATTTAATTATAATTCAATCACAGCATGAGAGGTTCATATGACAAACAAAAGCACAGGATCGGTGTCCTCAATGTGGGGGGTTGTTATGTTTCTAAAATCATAATGTGCAGTTTATCTTATTATTGGCAACAACTGTCAAGAAGATTTGAGTTATTATTTCCCTTGAAATTGAACACGCAGGTATGTTATGAAATAGATGTGTTTTTCACCTGTTTTCTTGTCAAGTTTCTACCAAATTTGATGCACATGAATTATCTAAGGTGCCTCACCCAGAAATGTAACTTTCTCAAAATATCTATATAAAAAAACAACAATTTTCTTTATATATCCCGTAAATATATTCCTACTTAATTTAAATTTTCATCACAAGATTTAAATTTTGACATGTAGATTATGTAATATGCTTCAAAAGAATCAAAGGAAATAAGTTCGTAACATTGATCAAGTGCTGGATAAAAGTATGAATACGTGTAAATCACATGTCACTGGTTAAATGTCACTAAAACATTAACTCATTCATCCCATTAAGACACATTTGGACTAGCCTAAATCATTGATTTACAGAAGAATCCATTGTTTTTTAGTGGTTGACGAGTTAAGCTTCCACTTGATTTCTAGAGGAGAGCAATTTGTCCAAGGGAGATAATTCTGTATTTCTGTATGATATCTGTTCACAGATCTAAATATGAAGGAAAGTTTTTACCTCGATTCATATCAAATTTTATTTCACCTCAATTATATCTTGAAGCTGCTTGTCATTTAGGTACAAATTAATGAACAATCTGGAGGTGTTATTTAAAAAAAACTGTCTATAAGACTTCATTTGATTTTATCTATTTGAATAAATTTCCGATGTTTTCTGTAATTTTTGTTTTAATTTTGTTGTTCAAAACACTAGTAAAAGGGGAGACAATTAAGTTATGAAAGAAAACTCATCTATTTGCGTAACACCATGGCATACAAAAATTGCTATTGTACCACCATTATTTTCAAAGTTATTCCCCTTTGTTGATTTTATTTTTCCAGGGTATTTCTATTTGATTTCTTCACCTAGGCTCACCATATTTGGTTCAAACATGCGTATTGGTTAGATGGGTGTTTTAGTCAATTTATATCTTAGTGACATGCCCCCTTGTGTAGTACTGCTACATTTAATCTACATTGATGGAGGGTTTAAGGTACACATTTCTGACCTTTATAAATATCTACAGAGTGTAAATTAATAAAATGTTTTCATTTCACTTATTGTAAATTGCCCAAGAAAAATTGGCACATCTTCAAAAACAAAACAAGTGTAAATTAATTTATAACAGGGATGATAAATTAGTTTAATCCATAAACATACTGAAACTACATGTATAGAAATGCATAGAAACAGATCAATGCAAAATATTCTACCTGTGCAGTCTTTTTTTTTTGGGGGGGATCACTTTATGTTATTCAAACTGTCAAATAATTATAGGTTACCTCCCTTTATGTACAAAGCCTTGTAAATTTTTCTGAAGTTTTGCATTTTACAGCTTTGCCCTTTTTAGACATTTATAGGGTAAAAATGAATAAATTACTCCCTTTTAGTTACTTCAACATAAATTTAAGTTACCTCCCTTTAGCATATACTTATTGTGTTTTACATGTATTTAAATCACCAACCCCTGAAAAATAATGGACTCCTCTGTAAATCAATGACTCAGACCAGTCCACATGTGTCTTTAGTGGTGAATGAGTTAATGAACAGTACTCAGTTTTGCTGATGGTCTTAAATCATGAATCCTCATTCCATCTCCTTTGTTGTTGACTTCCTCCTAGTCCATAATCCCCTAGTCCCTACCCCAACATATCACCTCCCCTGGACCACTGTATATCTTTTGAGCTACATCATAAGTTTCTTGCAGTTTTTGTTTCATGAATTCCTTTGTAGTTGGCTGAAAACTTAAACAATTGATTAATGATGACTACTGGTAATTGATTTTGGTGAGGTGTTCAATTTCACAAGACTATTGTTACTACACCAAACTGTTTAGCTGCTGTGATGACATTAATGCTAATATTGTAAAGCATCGTAAAATAAACAACGGATAGATTGACAGCAAATCAAAGTATTTAGGCTTCTTTTATTCTTAATGGAAAAAGTTCACAGACGAAATCAATTCGTTAGAACATATAAATATTGGTTTTGAATGCTATAAATAGCGGATATATCTTTGGAATAATGTGTCATTGTTTCTTTTGGAGAACCGAGTTGTGTTAACCAAGAAAAACAATGTCTGTTTGTGATTTTACCTGGCAATGTCAATAATCACATCACATACTCTTGTTGAGTGCTATAAATATTAACCCACTTTTTTTAACCCTAAAATAAATTCTGGCTCACATTTGTCACTCAGGAGAATCTTTGTCATCTATCATTATGTGCCATGCAGGTGTATATATGTCTTGTGTATGTTGCTGAATCCTGTGTACACTTGTATACCAGTAGTTTAAACTTCTTAATTAAAAACTACCTAACCAATTTTCATCAAATTTGGTATGTAGCATCTCTCAGGTCAAGGTCACAAAAGGTGATAGGTTTGAGAACACTGGGTCAAGGTTGTTTTGAATATGGTGTAGAGTACTGTAGATGACTCTAGACACAGATGGAAGCCTTTCAGCCATCTGCTGTCTGTTGTTGTTTGTATCATGATAAATTTTCATTTTCATTTTAATCCTTCCAACCTCACATACCATAAAAGACTGGTCTTATGCATTCCATTAAGATATTTGAGGGTGAAAGGGTTAAAAAGTTGATTGTTGGTTGCAACAAAATGTGAAAATGGACATGGATGTAATGTTGTGCTTATTATGACATGGAGTCTCTTTAGAATGTAAAATCTTCATAGAATTTATGCACTAAATCTCTGTAGGCTATAATTATCAAATCTGTTTAGAATTTGTACACTGAATCTTTGTAAAATGTAAAAGGCTGCATCACTGTATAATGTAAGGTCTGTTTCTGTAGTATGTAAGTGATGAATTCTGTAGAATGCAAGGGCTGAATCTTTGTAGGGTGTAAGGTCTAACTATATGTAGAATATAAGGGCTGAATCACTGTAGGATGTAAGGGCTAACTATATGTAGAATGCAAGGGCTGAATCATTGTAGGGTGTAAGGTCTAACAATATGTAGAATGCAAGTGCTGAATCAATGTAGGGTGTAAGGTCTAACTATATGTTGAATATAAGGGCTGAATCACTGTAGGGTGTAAGGTCTAACTATATGTAGAATATAGGGCTGAATCACTGTAGGGTGTAAGGTCTAACTATATGTAAAATGCAAGGGCTGAATCACTGTAGGGTGTAAGGTCTAACTATATGTAAAATGCAAGAGCTGAATCACTGTAGGGTGTAAGGTCTAACTATATGTAGAATATGCAAGGGCTGAATCACTGTAGGGTGTAAGGTCTAACTATATGTAAAATGCAAGGGCTGAATCACTGTAGGGTGTAAGGTCTAACTATGTAGAATATAAGGGCTGAATCATTGTAGGGTGCAAGGTCTAACTATATGTAGAATATAAGGGCTGAATCACTGTAGGATGTAAGGGCTAACTATATGTAGAATATAAGGGCTGAATCACTGTAGGGTGTAAGGTCTAACTATATGTAGAATATAAGGGCTGAATCACTGTAGGGTGTAAGGTCTAACTATATGTAGAATGCAAGGGCTGAATCATTGTAGGGTGTAAGGTCTAACTATATGTAGAAAATAAGGGCTGAATCACTGTAGAGTAAATAAATTCTCTTTTCCATTCAATAAGAAAACAGGGACATTTATAACCCCAGGAAACAGAGTACAGTACAAACTAAAAAATGAGGGACATCAGGGGTCAACAATAATGAAATTTTCCATTTGTCCTGCAGGACAAGTAGTATTTAAATCTATGTGTCTGAATGCAAAAACTGACTTGTTCCCCTGGACAACTGGACAAAGTTTAATGTTGAACCCTGCTTGGACATTTGTAACGGAACGAAGCACTATTACTACATGTACTGTACATAAATTTCATCATGGTTTTAATTTTGTTGATAAATGAAAATGGCGAAGTAAATGAAATTAAAATGGCAATAAGATTTTCTGTTTCTACAGTATGTAATAGCCTAGAACGTGTATTAAAGGGGCTTTAGCTTCATTTAGAAAAAAAAAAATATTTTGATTTTTTCTACTTTTACTACTTGTACTTGATGTACATAAATAAATAAAAGCTATACACAGGCATAAAAAAATCTTATATTTCTATATATTTTGTGAAAATAAGGTCGGGTCTACTGTGGTATTTATGTACAAATAGGAAAGTTGAGTTAATCAAGTGCCAAACCTGGGGTTTTCAAGCAATTTTTACAGCATATAAAGGAATTTAAGAATTTTTATGGTGTATATATCTTTTTTTTTTCTTTTTTTGTTGTATATCAATCTAAGGAGTAAAGCAGGAGGGGGAAAAATGAAAGAAAAAGCCACACACATCAAATACCCCTTTAAATACATGGCACCTGATCCCACCTCTTGGTTTCCAGAGGTCCATGTTTGTCCATTTTTACCGGATTTGTATCTATGCCCTGGACATCCTATTGATTTATACTTTGGTATCTGAGATTTTTATATTTATACATGTATTTCGTCAAGGACCATAGGTCTAACTGTTATCAATATGTCTAAAACTAAACATAAGAAAATTAAAGCAGGACAAATATTTTATGTCAATACCAGCATATTGTAATTTGATTTATCAATATTTTCACTACAAAGATATTGTTATAGAGGTTTGTAAAGTCATGTTACCAAAACATACAGAAATATTTACTTTTTAGTTTAATACCAGTTGTTATAATAAGAGTGTGGGATTGTATACATTCATAGTTGTTTTGTTTATACACAGAAATAATCACAAATAAAGAGAGAGAGAGAGAGGACAATATGGATAGAGTTAAAGAGTGATAGAAAAAGGAGAGAGAGAAAGAGAGAGAGAGGAAGGACAATATAGATAGAGAGTTAAAGGGGATAGAGAGAGTGAAAGAGTAATAAAAAGGAGAGAGAGGACAATATGGATAGAGAGAGTTAAATAGTGATAGAAAAAACGGAAGGAGAGAGAAGGGATAGAGAGAGTGAAAGAGTGATAGAAAAAGGAGAGAGAGAGAGGAAGGACAATATGGATAAAGAGAGTTGATTTGATTTTTTTTTGTTTTACACCATACTCAACAATTTAGAGAGAGTTAAAGAGTAATAGAAAAAATGGAAGGAGAGAGAGGGGTTAGAGAGATAGAGAGAGTGAAAGAGTGATAGAAAAAGGAGAGAGAGAGAGAGGGAAGAAGGTAGGATGGCAGAGGCTAAGGAGTGAAAGTTGTGCAGATCAGAAAATTAGCCTGGTAAACTGATTGGTCATTAAATAAAAGAATAATTTTGTCATTTATAATTGAAATTAAGATGGTAAAATTATACATCAATATTTGTAGTACATTGGTACTTTGCAAATTATAAAGTTGACAGGGGGAAATTTAAATGGAGTGGTCAGGTGAAAAGAGATTTCTCTCTGGCACAAAATACTACAAGTTGTAAACAAGTGAAATTTTGAATCAGAAATACAATAGCAGTCTACACATATATTTTTTAAAATTGTATATTTTGTTTACTGAAATATTGATCTTTCAGCACATGTTATTAAATGACCTAGATTTGATATGCATTGGAGTAACGTTGACCTGAATTTAAGTGAATTAGCATTACAGTCGATCAGAAAATATATGGTATTGTCTAACCTATAGCTCAGTGCCAAAAGATATAATAAAACATTTCTGATCTGTAAAGCAGATTTTTGGATCAGAAGAATGCTGTGATTAATTTCTCCAGGTAGCAAAAGATAGACCTGCATATAGTCAATATTAGCTGCTGTTGAGAAAAACCCTGCATTCATATATAGTCAATATTAGTTGTCCATCAGGAAAACCCTGGATATATAGTCAATATTAGTTGCCCTTAAGGAAAACCCTGCATATATAATCCATTTTAGTTGCTCTGTAACGAAAAGACTGCATATAGTCAATATTAGTTGCCCTTAAACAGACTTGCCAACCTTGAAAAATTATCATGGGGTAGATTTTTCAATCTCATGGGGGAGACACTAAATTTTAGTAAGAATTAATAGGAAAATTTTAAATTTTCATGGGGGAGATATACATTTGTCTTGAAGAAATTATCAAAATTTTACATAAAAAATAGAGTCTCCCTTTGCAAGTATGTTTGAAAAAAAAACCTGCATGTATAGTCAATATTTGTCACTCTGTAAGGAAAACGCTGCATATATAGTCAATACTAGTTGCCCTTAAGAAGAACCTGCATATATAATCAATATTAGTTGCCCTTAAGAAAAACCCTGCATATATCATCAATATTAGTTGCTCTGTAAAGAATAACCATGCATATATAGTCAGTATTATTTGCCCTTGAGGAAAACCCTGCATATATCGTAAATATTAGTCACTCTGTAAGGAAAACTCTGCATAGATAGTCAATATTAGTTGCTCTTAAAGGAAAATCCCTTTAAAAACTGACTGTCACCATATAACTGAAAAATTGTTAAGTCTGGCTTGAAATACTGTTCAAACAAACATTTAGAAAAAAACTTGGATGTGGGCATTTTTGGTGATAGAAAATGGACAGGATGCCAACAAAAAGGGCATGGCATCATAGAAAAAGGGAATAGTGTCATAGAAAAAGAGCATGGCATTAGCTTCATGTAAGTTTTTTTTCAAGATTAATCACAATATCATGTTCCATCTCCAGTGATTTTGTTGGCTTTTTTCAAAACTACCTCCACCCATATTTTTTTTTTTTTTTGGAAAATATACATCTTGTTTGGAAATTGGGAAATTTTGAATAATGAATTAATTGCAGACATTTTGAAATAAAAACAAAATTACTGGTCAACCAGACCGGTGAAAAAAGGAATTTCGCTGGTCAAAGAAATTTTTTTACTGGTCTGTATATATACACAATTGAAATGAATTGGAAAATTACTGGTCATTTGGACCAGTTATCAGATAGATGTCACCAGAGTTTTGTCAAATTTACCGGATTTTCTGGTAAGACCGGTGAATTTAAAAAACTCTGTAATTGTGTACTAAATCTTGAAGTTAATACAATTGATATATATTTCAAATGAAAACTGAGTCTCATAAGTCCAGATCCCAAAAGTACTTTAACGATATAAAAAAAAAATATTTAGATTTTTCAAGTACCAGTACCGATTGGGAAAATTGTACTTCTTCTTTTGGATAATTTTAAGCTTTTTTGGGACAGATTGGGAAACTTATTCATGGGAAAACAGCCCAGTTACAGAGGTAATTGAAGACAAGTGGTATCACTGATCTCTTACGGAAAAATGTGTATCAAATAAACTTACAATAATATCCATGATATTTAAGGTGTTGAAATTGAATGCCGACGTTTATGTCGGTCCGGAATTCTCATTACAAACAATTATTTTTAAGAACAAACATTTCTATCACTGATTTCCATTTAATTTCACACAGATGGTATACATGATACAACATTGTGATCTTACATGAAGTGTAGTTTTGAATTGTGTCGAAATGAAATTGCACTAGAAAGATTTAAATCTCGGTTAATGGTTTTGACAGTTTTATTTATTTTTTTTGTTTCTAATCATGGGATTATATGATATACACTTCAAGTGTCTGAATTGCTTCGTAATGCTATGTCAAAATACAATTTTTTTTTACATATTTCTTTGTTTGGCAAGAAGTAATGCAGAAGTTCAAAGAAATCATATTGTCATCATATGAAATTAGAGAACTTTACAAATCACGGTAAACGTTAATGGGGTTGGCCTAATGACCTTTAAAATGACAGAAGTCTTTTTAAGAGGCTTATAATAATCAACTTAATGATGGAAGTAAATGTGATCCATATTTCAATAGGACTTGTCAAAATCATCAAAACATTTGAACATATCAAAAGTTATTAGGAACCTGTTTGTTTTGTGAGTTAATCTAGATCTGGTTAATATTATGTATATTATACTGCTAATGGTTATATTTACTTCATAAAAGTAAGTCAATATTACATGCAACAAATTGCCAACAATGCTATAGAAGAACTTTCAGAATGAGTAATACTTGGGCACCATGCTTTAAACTAGGACCAGTCACCTCAAGTTTTTAGCTCACCTGAGTCGAAGGCTCAAGTGATTTATTGTGATCACTCCCCGTCTGTCTGTCATCTGTCCATAAACTTATCACATTTTCGACTTCTTCTCTGAAATCACTGAAGGAATTGTGATGAAACTTTTCAGGGTACAAGTACACACGGTTTGTGTTTTGGGACTGGATTGGCTGAGGGGTGGATCCAGGATGGGGCAAAATAAGTGCCAGATGGTACCCCTCTTTGAATATCTACTCCTTCAGAACCACCGCATTAAATGAAAAATGGATTGTATTTGAGTGATCTATAATGTACATAGATGTATGATTCAAGTTTTTATTTTTTGTAGAAAAAGGATAATAAATTTTGGACATATTTATGATATCTTTTCAGACTTTGCCATTTTCTTTCATTTGTGTATGATTTCTTTGCCTGTCCTTCGGATGAGACAGTAAAAACTGAGGTCACATGTCACAGTAGGTGTTGGCACATTAAAGAACACTCACTGCTCAATGGCCGTAAGTGCCGAGCATAGGCCAAATTTTGAAGCCCTTCACCGGCATTTGGTGACGTTTCCATATGAGTGAAAGATTCTTGGATGGGTCATTAAGCATCAATAAACAAACAAACAAACATGATTTATTTGATTATCTCCCCTTGTTTTCACTATGCTGCATAAATTTTGTGTTTTATCTATAATCAGGTGAAGAAATGCTTTCATGCTTTTGGCTAATTTATAGAAATTTTTTATGATTTTCTTAAGACTACACAAAAAAAAAGGAAAGGAAAAAAAGAGGAAAAGGGTGGGAAAATTGGGATTAGGGCTGTTAATTTTTTTCAGATGGTTAACTCATTCTTAGAAACCACTGAAGAGATTTTGATGAAACTTTACAGGAAGCAAGTACTCACAGTCCTCTATCATATTTATGTTTTTGGTCTAAATCAGCCAACATATTCTTCTTGGTCTTCTTTCCACATTAGTAAATGGTTCTCAGGTCAGGGAATGAAGCCCACTTTTGTAATACCCCATACTAGGAATCAAACCAGGGACATTCCATTTGTCAGTTGAGCACAACTGTCAACTTAAATAGTTAAAGTTCTGGACAGACATAGAGGTTGACGTCATGCCATATTCACCATAACTTGACCAGGTACATGTACTAATACAATGTATAAAGCAGGTAAATCCTTTGTTGAGTACCGGTAATTAAAAGCTCTTTGATCTTTACCTGTGCTAGAAAGATTCATATGTATAAATGTGAAATTGAAAGTGAAAAATGCTAGCAATATTAATAATCATATTTAATCCATATTTTGGCACAATAAAAGATTCTTTTTGTATTTTTTGACCTTGTAATCCATACTTTAAGGCACGACTATTACTGTAATGCTGTGGATTAGGTACATGTATTGTTGATTGATTATGGGATCTTTGGTTTCACTTTAAAATTTAATCGACTTACATCAAACTATTTTGTTATCTTCTGTCTTTGGAAAACAATTAGGTGAACCAATCAGTACACACAGGTATTATTTAATTTATTGAGCCAGCGGCTGAAAAAGGGTCCTCAGCACAATTTTGGGAGGGGGGTCGTGGTGTGAGTGTGTGTGTGATTTTTATGTTTTCAGAAATTTGAACTTAGAGATGAGAATTTAAAAAATATAATATTGAATGTACATGTTTGTACAGTAAAACCTGCTATAGTGGCCACCTCTATATAAGGATCACCTGTCTATAAAGGCCAGTTTTGAAAAGTCCCTTGACTGCATACTTTAACTAAATTGAACCTCTGTATAAGGGTCACCTGCACATAAAGGTCAATATTCTCTGGTCCCTTGGGTGGCCCCTATATACAGGTTTTACTGTATTTTAATTAAACACTCTTTGCATAATGGGCACTCAAAATGGGGAGTATCGCTCCAGTGATAAAACAACATCATAAAAACAAAGTGATATGATAACGTCATTATAACGTCATGTTGTACGTATTATCATCCATGTCTGTTTGATCCCGTGCTCTGCAGTTGATTGTTATATCTAGTTTACTGAAGTTGAAAGAAATATTAAATATTTAGTCCCTCAATTTAATGGGACTGATTCATGTACCACGTGGTACTCGATAACATTTGTGTGGTTCCAGTATATCCAATGGTGATGGAACGTAACTCTACGTAATCTTCCCGCTGAATTGACATTAGCGCGGGATATCCTCTTCTAGTATCATTCCATCACTAACAGAAACAATAGTCCTGCACAAACATCATCAGGTATCCCATGGTACATGAAATAGTCCCATTAAGAGGAAAGTAACCTACATTTTCCCTCTGAAAATTAAGATATAAATAAAACAACAAACGCTGAAGTTCAGCAATTGAACAGTAAATTTTTAATGCATTGCCATGTAAACCAATGTGATGAAAATAAAATGCTATAAATTAAAATGAACATTATGTATATTGAATGCCATGATGAAAATCCAAAGATTTCAACTAGTTCATAAATGAAAAATATGAAGAGAATAAGGAAAGTATAGTAGATTCCACAGCACTATATACATTTTAATCTTACAGGGCCATTAGCCATTTTTTTTTTTTAAATCCTTCCTTTTTTACTACTTAGATTGATATAGTCAAAAAGGAGAAGAGATGTACACAGGCATAAAAATTCTTAAATTCCTGTATATTTTGTGAAAATTGCTTGACAAACCCAGTTTGGCAATTATTCACTTGCAATTGATTAATTCAGCGTTATTATTTTCATATGCATACCACACTGAACCAGACCTTATTTTCACAAAATATATAGGAATATGATATTGTTATGCCTGTGTGAATTCTAAATTCTTCAAAAGCTGAGATAGTCATTTTTTTACATTGATTTCCCTCAGACAGATTTGGCTATACAATTAGATTTATTATTTGGCCTCGTATGTTTCTCTTTAGAAAATAAACATTTTTTTTTAAATTGGAGCTCAACTGATGAAGTGTAACTGACAGAAACAATAGTCTGAGCACTGTAACTTTGGTATTACTTTTATAACATGTGTTATTGTACATCAAGTACAAGTAGTAAAAGTAGGAAAAATTAAAATATTTTTTTCTGGTTAACACAGCTTTTTTCGTCATGGAAAGTCTACATGGAAAAGATGAATTCCAAAAGACCTTGAAAAGTTTTGTCAAAACTATATCATATTTCTCTAGTGTATATCCCAGTAAAAAAATTGTGTCAGCTCTGAAAGGTTAAACTATATAGAACAGAATGCTAGCCTAGCTTACCTGTACCTGTATACAGGTAACTATTTACCTGTCTTTTCATTATGACACTACATTATATGTCTATTGATTGGGAATTTAAATCTAATTCCAGATATATTTTGTATCAAAAAAAAAAGAAACTGCAAGATAATAAATGTGTAAAATGTAAATATATGTTATCTTTTCAAGTGAGAATTTTGATGTTCATTTAAAATTTTTAAAAAATGATGCGAGAGGATGCCTATATTATGAGGCAGTATTGCACAATATGTTATGCTTGTCATTTGATTGTTGTTTATGTCCTGCTAAGAATTTGTTTTTGTTACAAAGATATTACCAGGTGAGGTGAAGTACAGCAAAGTTTGACTTAGGCCATGGCAGTAATGTATCTTTAACATCTTACATCTACCCTGTTAACTGACCATGCTGACTTCTGTTTTAAATTTTTGGAAAAAACTACAACTTTTATTTAAGCCAAGCCACATCCTGCTTAAAGATGGCTCAAGTATAGTCTACTTGTATGATAAGTAGAAAATTATATCTAAGATGATTCATTAAGATGTTGTTCAGTTTTTTTTCTTCTGAAATTAGTGATACCATGAGTCTGAAGCATATTGTAAATATCTATACTAATATTTTAGCCTGAAAATTTTATTTCTCTTTTCTGCTGGTCATGGTCTTAGACAGGACATAAGCTTACCTGACAAGTCTCCTCCAAGCATATTGGTCCTGGGCCATTTACTCTATCTGTCCCCTTGTAACCCCCATCATTTTGGAGTTTGTCTTTCAGTCTCTGCACTACATGTTCCTTGAACACCCTCTCTTCCGCTTTCCCTGTGGGATCCATCTTAGTGCTTGCCATGTTATGTGCTGAAGACTGACTTCTATAGCATATGACCAATCAATCTCCAGTGATGTTTCAGGTTGTCTTTCTTGACACGCCTCTGTTTTGTATGTTCAAATAGGTCTTGGTTGCCAATGCATCTAAGACCTGGATTTGAACCTGACCCACATACTTGCAAGGTGAATGCTCTGTCACCAAGTCACCTCAAGTGATGATTTAATGCAAAAGAAAATTTGTTTATCTATACTGAATTAAAATTTTATATTGATTAATGTCATATGTGATCAACAAATGCTTGTTTATAACTTTCTTAAGAGTATAACTCTAGCTGCAGAAGAATCTGTGTACGGAATTTTTCTTATCTCAACAAACACAAGTAAACAGTAAAATGAAATGAAATTACTTTTTGACAGCCTAACATAAAAGATATTTTCAATATATTCTTATGAATCATGCATCTAAACATGGATAAGATAAAATTGTCAATAGTTCACATATAAACTTTGTTAAAGATAGCTCTGTAGGTCACATATCAAAAGATTGTACTTCACATATGACAAAAGAAGATAAAACATACAGTAGACTAAGATTTGAAGTGATCAAGACCTTGATCAATCAGTGTGAGCATTGTAATGGATAATCTCTGGTTGATCTTTAACAGCCCTTACTTAAGTACTCCCTTTTTCTGAGACCTGACTGTAATCTCATAATATTCTCACATGTATACTATGAGATTTTGGCTGGATATCAGGTATCACAATGGAGACGAGTGTGCATATTGGATGAGATTTGAACTCAGGACCAATAAGTTTTCCAAAAAATTTGCATGCTACTCCAGCTAAGCTTACTTAAATGTGACTTCCCATCTTGAATAATTTGAATTTGTACTTGATGTTTTAAGAGAATAACACACACACTTAATTCTCTCTCTGTTTCTCTCTGTTTATCTCTCTCTATCTTTCTGGCTCCTTGTACGTTTATCTCTCTCTCTCTCTCTCTCTCTCTCTCTCTCTCTCTCTCTCTCTCTCTCTCTCTCTCTCTCTCTCTCCTTTTTCTATCACTCTTTATCTCTCTCTCTCCTTTTTCTATCACTCTCTCTCTCTCTCTCTCTCTCTCTCTCTCTCTCTCTCTCTCTCTCTCTCTCTCTCTCTCTCTCTCTCTCTCTCTCTCTCTCTCTCTCTCTCTCTCTCTCTCTCTTTTTTTTTTTTTTTAAAAAAAATCAATAACTAGAGCTGCTAAGTGTAGTCTTAAAATCTTTTAATATCTTCAGATTCCTGCACTGTAAAACTAAAGAATTGACTTAACATGCTTAAGTCTGATTTCAGGATAAGCCAAAGTTGAGTAAAATATATAGACTTTAGTAAATCTTAGGTCGGACGGTGCCAGGTCCAGAACCCTTCCTTTTCTTTTTTTTTTTTACAATATATATATTTTAAACTATAGATCTAGTGGAAACCATTTCTGTTTTTCTCTATCAGTCTCAGAGTAGACCACCATGTAGCGCCACCTCGTATGAAATGAAATAAGCAGAATTTTAAACGTCCAATCTATATCTTTATAAGTACTCGGTAACAAAGAATTATATATCAATAAATATTGTCAGGCAGTTATTTCTATCACAAAATAAAAATCATATCTTTGAATCTTTCTTATCTTATTGAGGTTGTGAAGTACATTAACATTTTTACATTCATATATTATATTTAAATTGATTGAAATGACCAAAAAGTTTCTCAAAATTTTAATCATACCTTTCTTTATTCCCATGTTCCATATCAATCCTCGGGCATAAAAATTCTAAATAAATAAAATAAATGAAAATGCAATTAAGGAACTTAAACCAAATATAGAAAGTGTTCTTCTATTATGTTTTAAAATTAAATCACCTTTCATCCATTGAAGCTGACGAAACTTTTATTCTCTTTTGTAAACCTTGGGGTACATTTAGGAAATTATTAAAGGGAATTTGAATGAATCAGGTGAAAGGCATTAAAAGATTTGTTTTGCATAAGTGAAATTAAAAAATTAAAAGGTGCTTTATCTGTCTATAATGTCAAATTTTTTCCTTCTGTAATTTGACCCAATAACACATATTAAAATGTGGATTTACTAATTCAACCAACTTATTATAAATTACGGGTTCAAAATTCTGACAGCAAATGATTCATTGACGTTCTTTAAAGTAAGACCAACCTTTCTGCCTCATTTCAGCTCTTATTTAAAGTCAAATATTTATATATTTCAACATACCTTTTTTTCCTTTTTAATCTGTGTTGATTTTTCCGTATGTTGCTATTTGACATACAGTTCTTAGCCTCGCTCCTTTTGTTTGAGTAGTTCTAAAAGCGTTATGCAGGCAAGTTTGCGTGTCTTCGAGACATCCTGAGCCATCGTATTATTGTTCTAGAATTTTAACCGTGATAATACTGTTGTCAAACAAACAACTTACTTCGTGTTTAGTATTATGCAAGTTACATTTGCCGGTCGAATTAGCGACAGTAAAAACAGGAACTATTTCAGCGCAAATTGGTTATAAGTGTTTGTCTAATTTAAACATATGTTAAGATGCATGTATAAAGAAGTGTTGACATATATGTTGTCTGTCGATTTTATACAGTGATACTGAATATTTATAGACAAAATTGAAAATCTAAATAAGCATTTTCCTGTACATACATAGATGACTTCAAATGTATGCATGATCAAAAAGGGCAATTGACGGAGGTATTTGATCGGAACTTTCGGAAGCTCGGTGTTGTTTAATCAAGGGATACGAGATAGCGACAATGGAATTGACGGGATAAATTGGTGTTAGATTTGTTCATCATAAAGGATTTAAACCTGTGTATCGGTGTTATAAGAGACCTAAAACTTGTTATTTATTTGGTGTTACATATATATCTAAGACAAAATGGAGGTGGAGACTGAAGGCACTTTAGCTGGTAGCCTCTCTGAGGAAGAGATAGTATGGTAAGTGATTATATCAGATATCAGATATTTTCCTGTTTTTTTGTTTTGTTTTGTTTATTTTTTAGTTTCCATATATCTTTTACACAGAGAGGAACACCACAAATCTTTTGTAGTGAGATGGATGACATTGTTCAGATAGATATACTAGCTCTGCTGTATTCTAATGTTATCCAGGACAAAAAACAGAATTGTATTTGAAACAAGGATACGACAATTAAGCATATGGGGTTTAATTGGGAGATTTAAAATGTTCATTAAACTGATTTTAGGACAGAAAAAACCATGACATGAGCTTGCTGGACTGTCACTCCTTTGCCATTGGATCATGCTAACGAAGCCTTGGCCCTTACCCCTAAGAACAGTGAAACCTTTCTGGAGAGACAACCCCTTCTGCCAATAAAAAGTGGTCTCACAAAAAAGGTTTTATCTAAAGGATTACTTAATTTAAAAGTTGGTTTCATAATGTGACCTACAGAAACAGGAGGTGGTTTGCTCTTTTCCATCGTCTTAGACCAGTCTATTATGGTCTGTAGGGTTAAAAGGATTAAGCAAGCTCTGTTATATCATGTGATCACTTTTCTCAGTGGACGTATGTATAAGATATCTGTCTTTTTGGGTGTGCCTCTGTATGTCAGTCTGCCTTAGGATTAAGCAAGCTCTGCTATATCATGTGATCACTTCTCTCAGTGGACACATGTCAAAGCTCTGTCTTTTTGGGTGTGTCTCTGTATGTCAGTCTGCCTTAGGATTAAGCAAGCTCTGCTATATCATGTGATCACTTCTCTCAGTGGACACATGTCAAAGCTCTGTCTTTTTGGGTGTGTCTCTGTATGTCAATCTGCCTTTGTTGTTTCATCTAAACTTGTGGCCCCATAATTCTCTCTTGACAGTGGTTCCATAAGACAATTACTTCTTGACATTTCTCTTGACAGTGGTCTCACAAGACAGGTATTCCTCTCTTGACAGTGGTCCCAAAGGACAATTATTATCTTGATGGTGGTCTCATAAACCAGTTAATCTCTCTTGACAGTGGTTTCACAAGACAATTATCCTCTCTTGGCAGTGGTCTCACAAGACAGGTACTTTTTCTTTGACAGTGGTCCCATAAGACAGGCACTCTCTTTTGACAGTGATCTCACAAGACAATTAATATCTATTGACAGTGGTCATATAATTCAATTACTCTCTCTTGACAATGGTCCCCCATAAGACAATTACTCACTTGACAGCGGTTTTATTAGACAGGTACTCTTTATTGACAGTAGTCTCATAAGACAATTACTCTCTTGACAGTGGTCCTATAAGACAATTGCTTTCACTTGGTCTCACAAGACAGGTACTCTCTCTTGACAGTGTTTTCATAAGACAGGAACTCTCTTTTGACAGTATTCTCACAAATCAGGTGCTCTCTCTTGACAATGGTCTCACAAGACAGATACTCTCTCTTGACAGTGGTCTCACAACAATGCACAAGACAGGTACTCTCTCTTGACGGTTCATAAATCAGGTACTCTCTCTTGACAGTGATCTTATAAGACAGGAACTTTCTTTTGACAGTGATCTCACAAGACAGGTATTCTGTCTTGACAGTAATCTTACAAGACAGTTATTTCATAATACAGGTACTATCTCTTGATAGTAAACTACAAGTTTACAGGTTTACTCTCATGACAGTGGTCTCACAAGACAGGTGCTCTCTCTTTACAGTGATCCCCTAAGATGATTATTCTCTTTTGACAGTGGTCTCACATGACAGTTATTCTCCCTGAACAGTGATCTCACAAGACATGTTCTTTCTTGACAGTGGTCTCATAAGACATGTTTTCACTTGACCATGATGTCACAAGATAGGTGGTCTTGTCTTGACAGTGGTCCCAGAAGACAATTGCTCTCTCTTGACAATGATTACTCTCTTGACAGTGGTCCTGTAAGACAATTGCTTTAACTTGACAGTGGTCTGATGAGACAGGTACTCTCTTGACAGTGGTCTGACAAGACAGGCACTTTCTCTTGACAGTTGTCTGACAAGACAGATACTCTGTCTTGACAGTGGTCTTACAAGACAGGTACTCTCTCTTGACGGTGGTCTGACAAGACAGGTACTCTCTCTTGACGGTGGTCTGACAAGACAGGTACTCGCTCTTGGCAGTGGTCTGATGAGATAGGTACTCTCTCTTGACAGTATTCTCACAAGACAGGTACTCTCTTGACAGTGGTCTGACTAGACAGATTCCTAAATAAAACAATAACCAAAAAAAAAAAAAGAGATGATGCTAGCATTATTGCAAAACCATTATCAAAAAAGAGCACAAACAAATCTTGTCATATAAAGTAAACATTTATTCCATTAAGTTACATGAAAGACATGCAGAATTATTCTGAAAGGACAATATCAACACTATATATAGATTTATAAAAAGGGAGATAACTCACTAGTATAGCCTGTAGAATGTAGAATTTTTTTTTACTTTAAGATTTTGGGCTCAAAGGAGCCAGTGACTCATTGTTTTCTGCAGCAATGATATTTCATAAAGTTTAAATCTAAAGGTTTGAAAAAATTGCAAAAAAGAAAAAAAAACAGTTGCAGTCACAATATCGTGTTGAAAAGTCAGTTTTCACTCTGCCAAAATAAATGTACAAGTACATATTCTTGTGTGTCCTATTCATCTTACATGTAATATTTCTGATGTTTCTCTGGAACACATCCTTATTTTTCTGTGTCTGACTGCAAGTTTTATAAAATGCCATCATATCACTGAAAAATTGTTGAGTGTGGCATAAAACATTCATCAAATAGAAAAAACAAACAAAACAAAACAAAAAAAAGTGAGTCTTTCTCACTTGCTGTTTTACAAAATAGGTATGAAAATTCAAGAAATTGTCTTCATTCATATACTTTGAGTTGGTAGATATTGATTGTAGCTAATGTAAACATTGATTAATTCAAATTAAACATTGCTGTACAAACAATTATATTCAATAATTGTAAAGCAATAAATAATACAGTATATGTCGTAGTTTCTGTTATTGTTTTCTCATCATACTATACACCAACATACAAATGTACTGTCAATTAAAATAAAAAATACCTAAGCATTGGTAGAAGTGCTTTATACTACGACGTATGGAAAGACAGAAAAGTGACTGTGAGTTAAATAGACTGAATAAACATGTCGCCAGGAAAAAACAGCACACGCCTGTTTCCTTAGCACTCATATTACCTGGGTGAAAATTCATGCAGGTAGCTTCTATTTGCTCTCTACATTTCCAACTGCCAGAATACCTCTCTGTTGCTTGTCCACAGCAAGGCATACTAGTTCATTTTTATTTAATTTAATACCTTCATTGTTTGACAATAAATATGAAATGGACATTAATCTATAAGTTGGTTCTGAAATTGATATATGTGTAATTTGGATGTATGTGGTTTTAAGTACAATGTAAATGAACCATTCATGCCTACATGATTGGAGTGGTAATACCATTGCACTTTGCAGTACTGCAAGCTCACTTGCTGTTTGATTTTAATTTAAACTGGTTAGGTATTTTCAAAGCACCAATTGAAGAAATCGTCTTTTTTCTTCATGTAGGTATGGTGTACCCACCCCTTTTTTTTATATTTACTTATTTACATTTACCATTCTAAATTCAAAATTCTTTAGTTTTGTGATTAATACTAATTATACTACTTAGCTGCATTCATGAATTTTCAAGGAAGTAGCCTTAAGAAAAGAAATGAAATTCAGGCTTCTGAACAAATGTGGACTCTACCAAAGATCAATGGCATAGCCTAGTCTAAATTTGTGTTTAGGGTGAATGAGTTGGGGGAACAAAATTCAAAGTACTATAATATACCTTGACATTTTCACTCTCATTTCATTTTCGCCATTTTTGTCCTTAAATGACAGGGGTATGTGTGCCTTCATAGTAATATGATGATTTAGGGCGAATTAAAGATGGGGTCAATATGTTTCCTGTCACAAAAGGGCGAAAATAACCAGAGGAGAATGTCCAGGTATATACATTAGTGAATTTGTATGGTCAAAGTTACATAACAGTCTTGAAGTTCTGTTGAAGTGTAGGACATGTCTTCCCTCATTTAAAGTCATTCAAACTACATGTACCTGTAGTAAAAGAAATTATAATCTTACTTACACCTGTACTTTAATCAAAATACAGGTAAAACTTTAATCAAAATACAGGTAAAACTTTAATTGTGGAGATCACACATTGATTTCTTAAAAGCAAATTGCTGTCAGATCTGGTTTTTCAGGGGTCACTTCCATTCTAGCCCATAATTCTGTCTATGTGGAGAAGGATGATTATTAGATCATACAGTCAGGACCATAGCTGGAAAAATTGGAAAAAAACCTGAATACAGTGAAACTTGTATATAACAATCTCCTTATGAACACAAGAACACCGGTCTTTATAGGGAGGTGGTCTTTATATAGAGGTTGATTTGTATACAGATGGTACTATTGGGGACAGCAAAAATTGCGATCAGGTGGTCTTCATACACAGGTGGTCGGTAAAGCAGGTTTTACTGTATTGTAATTGACGTGAGAATTCATTACCGGTATAGTGTTCGTATTTATAATCTGAGTCCAACAAAGGTTTGAATTTTTGTTTTAATGGTGTGTTACAACACAGTATTTCAGTTACACACTGGTGGCTGTTTTCAATGATGGATACAGTGTATCATGAAAAAAACCAAACAAACAACAGCTTTCATCAATTTAATTTGCAAATGCCCCCATACAGAGCTTTAAGCTCTGGTGAGACTTGATCCCAAATTTGCTAGAGGTTTGACAAGCCATGGTTTAAAGCTGGCCCTTTTCTGCCAATTTTGGTAAAATGCCATTGGCCACACAATTGGGAATTTTATTGAGTATTTGTGTCAAGTTGGGAAAAATAGTAAGCACACATGTAAATCTACATGCAATGGAATCTCTTTTTTCAATGCAAATTCCCAGAAATAATCTTATTTTTCATTATGGTCACAGTATGTACAAAACTTTCATCAAATTGGGAAAAGACATGTATTTTACATTGGGATTGGAACGGAATTTCATCCCTGTGGAAATTAAAGAAAAAGGCCTGTTAAGTGTTATGCTCTATAATCACTTGATTGCGGAGGCATTCTCTACACTGAGGTACAGAGCTTTCATCCTTGAAGGCTCTGATTTTCAGTCAAGTGCAGATTGTATCCCCATATTGGACCTTGAGCTGATTTTGTGAGGAGGTTTGATGGTTTACTCACAAGAACTTCAGACAGGTTTTTCTCAGATAAGTTGTAACGTGATTGCCTCCTCCACCATTAACAGGTGGTTGCCACTGTATTAATGAAAATTGATGAGTGTGATATCAAACACCATCAAAGCAAACAAACTTAACATAGGTAAACATCTTTGTTCATAACACACAAACAATCTTCTCTGTGTAGTTTACGGTTTGTATATATACAAAATTGTTTGTGCACATTGGGCCTGGTTAAAAGATCATTTCCAACATCAATAATTCATCATGATAGACATTTTTATGTAAAATTCAAATTAAATTTTGTCTTGAGTTGAACGTAAAATGTTTTAGAGTTTGCATTTCAATTAAATTCAATATTGATGAAATCTACCTATAAACCTTTGGGTTACATAGGAATTCTGGATAATAAAAAGTCTAGTACACCTTTTAATATACACATTAGAAATTCCCTATTGACATTACCTGATACCACACACACAAAGTTTATTCTTTGTCAGCCATTTTGATTTATTTGTTTGTTTTTCTGGTATATTACACCACAGTCAACAGTATGTAAGTTTGACATCTGTGGTCAGTTTTTATAAAATAGATGGTCTAAATATACAATGTTTCTGTGGAATGATCACCTATAGGTCTAGCAAAATAAAGTTGCACATCCAGGTTCTGTCTAAGACCAAAACAATAAAACTAGGGGTGTACAGGTAAGACATTTGACCATTCTTTGATTCAATGCGGTATTATCTGATGCACGTAAGATGGCGGGGTGGAGTAACCTTTTGATTATCATATGGATGATTCTACTCACTTCCCGGTTTTGACAAGTCACACAGGAAACACGGTTTATTTCTCCTTTGATACTCTCTTATGTATGGTGACAATTAGGAACGATTACTCTAGCTAGTCGGTGTAATTTTAATGTTATGCTTTATTTCCTAAGATTTAAACTTATCCAGGTCAAGAAAGGGTTCATAAGACTCCATCCTGCCAGGTTATATGGAGTTTACTATAGCTCTGTTATTTTGTACCAAAATTTTGCTGGACACCCCTGTTAATTTCGACATGTTGTGTTCATAAACACGTGTCAATGTATCTTGGTAAAACTAATGTATACCTGGATTTTCGCTCCTGGTTATTTTTGCCCTTTTACGACAGAAAGCATATTCACCCCATATTAAATTCGCCCTAATTCACCATAGTGTCAAGGATGGCATGACTTTTCATGTTTTAATTATTTAACTTGAAAATTTTGCCTTCAGTTTAAATTCACCATCTCATCCTAGGTGGAAAATTGTGAAAGATTCCACATATACAATATATATACCTTCATCAAATTGGCTTACTTTGCCACATTTCAACATCAAATATGACTTTTAAATCTCTGATGGTCAATGGTCAGGAAAGTGTTGTAATGTGAAGCACCACACTCTAATTAATTGACCATGAGGCTTATAGTCACTTGACCATGAGGCTTGTAATCATTTGACCATGAGGGCCTGTAGTCACTTGACTGCAAAGGGCTGAAGTCACTTGACTGAGAGGATCTGTAGTCACTTTATTGTGAAGCCCTGTAGTCAGTTCACTGCAAGGATCTGTAATCACTTGACCATAAAGGGCTGTAGTCACTTGACTGCAAGGGACTGTAGTCACTTGACCATGAGGGCATGTATTCACTTGACCATGAGGGTCTGAAGTCACTTGACCAGAGGGCATGTAGTCACTTGACCAGAGCACCTGTATTCACTTGACTGTGAGGGCCTGTAATCACTTGACTGAGAGGACCTGTAGTCACTTGACTTTGAAGACCTGCAGTCACTTGACCATGAGGGCCTGTAATCACTTGACTGTGAGGGCCTGTAATCACTTGACTGTGAGGGCATGTAGTCACTTGACTGTGAGGGCCTGTAATCACTTGACTGTGAGGGCCTGTAATCACTTGACTGTGAGGGCCTGTAATCACTTGACTGTGAGGGCCTGTAGTCACTTGACTTTGAAGACCTGCAGTCACTTGACTTTGAAGACCTGCAGTCACTTGACCATGAGGGCCTGTGTTCACTTGACCATGAGAGTCTGTAGTCACTTGACCAGAGGGCATGTAGTCACTTGACCAGAGCACCTGTATTCACTTGACTGTGATGGCCTGTAATCACTTGACTTTGAAGACCTGCAGTCACTTGACTTTGAAGACCTGCAGTCACTTGACCATGAGGGCCTGTGTTCACTTGACCATGAGAGTCTGTAGTCACTTGACCAGAGGGCATGTAGTCACTTGACCAGAGCACCTGTATTCACTTGACTGTGAGGGCCTATAGTCACTTGATCATGAAGGCCTGTAGTCATTTGACCGTGAGGGCCTGTGTTCACTTGACCATGAGAGTCTGTAGTCACTTGACCAGAGCACCTGTATTCACTTGACTATGAGGGCCTGTAGTCACTTGACCATGAGGGCCTGTAGTCATTTGACCGTGAAGGTTTGTAGTTGACAGTTTTCCTTAAGTCACCATTAAGATTTCAAGCATTCTGAGAGTATTGATAAATCAAAACATTTATCATACATGTACCTGTGAAAATATTATGCATTGTGGTGTGACCCAGGATATTAAGGCTACCACTGAATATTCAGTGAATGGTGAGATATTGTTAACAGCCAGATGGATTAATGGACAGACCCAGAAAAAAAAACTGGTGCAGTGTTGTAGGGGAGTAATGATTTATTTTATATGCATTGTGTGTACCAACCAGGACTTTTAGAAGTGTCTGTGGGTTGGTTGGTGGGAATATCTTGATCAATTCTGAGACCATTTCTCACACAATCACTTAGCGAGAGTCATTCGCATTTTGGATGAGAAATATTACCAATTGCAATTTTACATATAATGTAGGCGTGACACATTAGGGAGCATTCATTTTTTTTATACAAGCCCATGGCATACATGTAGGTCAAAATTTAGAAATTCACCTTTATATACCTACCTACTGACATCTCCACATCAATTAATAATTCTACAAAGTAATTAGCAGAGTGTAAAATGGCAATAACTTGACCAGTCTTATGATAAATTAATAAAAGTAGTTCTATTACAATACCGTTCAGGGGAAAGCGGTACTGAGAAATTCATGATTTTAAGAAACATTGAGTATGTTTTTATTGAATTTATAAACTTATGTAATATATTACGGATGGTCTTTGTAGGACTTGATGTTATATTCATGCTACATTATCTGTATGTTCAACAAACCATGTACTTGCTTCTGGAGAGAGAGAAATGTGAAATTTACAACCCGTGGAATTCCCTCCCCCCCTCTATACAGTATACAAAAATGTGTTTTACAGTAAATCAATTCTGTTAATATTACTCCATTTGCAAAATTCAATATTGTGATAATCATTTTCAATGTTAAATGTGTCATACAAAATTGCTTTGCTTGTTCCCTTTGAATGAAGGATTTAATTGTGCACTTTTATACTTTGTATGTGAAAGAAGTTGTTTTAAATATTGTTGTGAGATTTTTTTAAAATTCTATACATTTAAATTATACATATTTACTGTTGTTTTTATAAACAGTGAATTCTAAATGTAGATTTCGTTTTATCGTCGTTTGTACACCTGTATATACAACACAATCTAACCTGGTTTTTAGTCCCCTATCGGCATCGCCGAAGGGGACTATAGGTTTGCACTCCGTCCGTCTGTCCGTCCGTCCGTCAGTCCGTCTGTCTGTCTGTCCGTCAGTCACACACACATTTTCTGGACTTTTTTTCTTAACGCTTGTAGATATTCATCCAATTTTTGGTGTGTGGGTCTACCACCATGAGTTACAGATCAAGTTCGAGTATTGTTACGGTCCACTGATTTTTGACAGAATTACGGCCCTTGGAATTCGAAAATTTTCCTTAAAATAGCAGTTTTCCGGACTTTTTTCTAAACGCTTGTAGATATTCATCCAATTTTTGGTGTGTGGGTCTACCACCATGAGTTACAGATCAAGTTCGAGTATCGTTACGGTCCACTGATTTTTGACAGAATTACGGCCCTTGGAATTCGAAAATTTCTTTAAAATAGCAGTTTTCCGGACTTTTTTTCTAAACGCTTGTAGATATTCATCCAATTTTGTGGTGTGTGGGTCTACCACCATGAGTTACAGATCAAGTTCGAGTATTGTTACGGTCCACTGATTTTTGACAGAATTACGGCCCTTGGAATTCGAAAATTTCTTTAAAATAGCAGTTTCCCGGACTTTTTTTTCTAAACGCTTGTAGATATTCATCCAATGTTTGGTGTTTGACCCTGATTTTATTATGAAGGTATACTGAATACTACTATTTCTCATCATCGTGTCACCTGTCGTAAGCAGAGGCAACACTTAGAGGTCACTTTTTTTGTCACCTGTCTGTCTATCTGTTTGTCCAGGGTCATAAAAGTTTCATGTGAGAAAGCCATCTAGATGGCTTGTTTTTTACAAATTTACAGTCGGATATAATTTCATATTTACAAAATATTTGTATTTTTATATCATCGTGTTTATTTACATATATTACAGTAGCCTATTTTTCTCCTGTAGTAATTTTGAAAATTTTGTATTTCTTCTTTAAATCTAATGAAATTTATCAAACTTTGCCTAAAATAGATTTATCCTCCACAAAATCATTATTACCTCAAAATAAACAAAGAGTATATATATAAATTTCAAAAAGGTTTAAAATGTGAAATAAATTTCCTTTATGTGAAAACAATTTCCTTTATGTGAAAACAAAATATTTGAAATTCTGCTTAAGTTAGTGGATTCTTTAAGGGGGTTATATATTGTTGATTTTATATAAAACAACGAAGAAAATAACATATAAGCGATGAATATTTATGTCCCATGATTGTAGAATTACCGTAATGCCTGTGATTTACTGAAATGCCCATTGAAATTACAGAAATGCGCTTCATAAATACCGAAATGCCCCATGTATGAATGAATTACAGTATTGACATATTTGAATGAATTGGAACATATATATCATATACATGTATATGGAATGCCGTTGGGGAATTTATTCCCTATTTTATAATAAAATTATCTGAATAATATTTTGTGTAGAGGTTACCCCGGTAGGGGACTGTTAATTCCTTGAATTTGCCTTGTTTATTTTACATCTGTCATTTGTAATTGACATATTTTTTCACCCTACATCAAAATGTCTTAATTGTACTTAAAATGTGTTTGCGTGCAGTGGTCTATTGGTAGTGCATTCAACTCACAAGCAGAAGGTCCCAGGTTTAAAACCGAGGTCCCATTTATCTTTAGGTATGACACGTAAAAGAAACCTCACTGCACTGGTTTCTCTTCGTTGCGCAGGTCAAAATCTGTGGCATTTAAGAAATAAAAATTCTTGATGGGATGTAAAACCACAAATAAGTAAAATTGAAACTATGAAATGGTACTTTACATTGAAAAGTACCTTGATGGACATCTTTTAGACTTGTCTAAGGATTCTCAGTAGAAACAGTATAAATACTGGGATAAAAATGTAATTCCATGTATGATAATTTTTGAGAAAATATTTACCTTTTCATTTCCAAAGTATTCATTTGATTCTACCCTTGGACAGTAGTTTACTCTGATAGGAAACCGACCAACCCCCCCCCCCCCCCTCCCCCAACATTTTTCTAACTTTAAAACTGTGTTGACCAATTTTATGTGAGGTGACCATCTACTGTATAGATGCTTTTGTTTGTGGGGATTTAATTTCAAAGGAAACATGCGCGAAATTAAGTACCTGTGAATATGATACCTTATACTTATAAAATATCAGAAAGACAATTCGTTACCGATAAAAATTATAAAAGTTTTTACCAATCAAAATTCATATACATGTATAACCAAACATTATATACACTAATCACAAAACATTGTCAGCTTTACTTCAACTCCTATCACACTTCCTTTTTTGGAAATGGTCTTGCATGAAATTAAATCAGTGTGAATATGTTCCTTTCAGAAAAAATGCAAAATTTTCTCCCATGATATGAAACAACTATACAGTACACAACATGCCTCTGATCTATTCATTTTGTGTCATGTACATAAAACAAATGTAACACTGTTAAAACAACAGGTAAATTAATTATTGTCCGATTCGCATAGGATGGTGGGGTGGAGTAATCTTTTGATTATCAAACGGATGATTCTACTCACCTTTCGGTGATGACAAGCTGCTCGATAAAAACGTTTTATTTTTCATGGGATACTCTCTTATGTATGGTGGAACTGTTACTCTAGTCAGTGTAATTTTAATGTTATGCTTTATTACCTAAAATTTAAACATATGCATACTTTCACAGATTCTTTTTCGTGTTTCCTGGACAAGACATTATTTTGATTGCTGAACCAAAAGGAAAAGTAATTTCTCTGAAAAACCGGAAAATAAAACAAGTTGGCAAGAATTGGTACTTAGTGAGAATTGGTACTTAGTGAGAATTGGTACTTAGTGAGAATTGGTACTTAGTGAGAATTGGTTGGTTGCTGACCAGTATAGTAAAATAATAAAAAGTTAAGCTTGAGTATTAAGTAAATTTGATGACTTCAGGCCCAGAACAGCAAATCTGACTTTTGAAAGTACATTATACAGCCATATTTTCCATGATCTTCAGTATTATAAGTTTCTACTGATCATGGACAATTAGTACTTACATAGGGTTTGTATTGATGTTATGCATAGTGTGTTATATTGATAACTGAAAACTTGTCTTTAGAAACAACTATCAGAGAACCACCTGTCTTTTGAGACCACATTTTGAAATCCACTCTATATCTTTGTAAATATTGAAACCTTTTTTAAGAGAGCACCTGTCTTGAGAGACCACATTTCTGTGACAGAAGCTAGGGTGATCACTAGCGACAGGTTCTATTGACTAACAGCAAAGTATATTCAACAGGATTGAACTTTCAAGTTCGAAAATTTTCAAAATCAAGTTAGTTAGAAGTTCTTATCTCTGGAAACTCTATATACTGATGTATTGTCAATATTTCTCTCTATATATTCTGTCTCATTATTTGTGAAGACTTTATTAGGGATATCCCCAGGATTACAGAGTGTTAAATGTACAAAGCTTAGCTGACCAACATAATTGTTTGGCTGCTTACGTTGTCATTTAATTTAGATCATCTTAATCTGTCTCTGTAAGTCTCCTGTCAATCCTGTTTCAAATTAGTTTCCTCACCCAGACAGAATCTGTTTCACATCTCCAATCAGTTTCACATCTGTTTTATTTATCTTGGTAATTCTGAAATGTAAAATAAATGAATTGAAGTATACACAGTAGTGATGTCTGTAAAAGAATATATTTGAGTTTTCTTGTTGTTTTACATCACACCAAGAATCTTTCAATTCTATGGAGACGTCAACAGCTGTAGGTGAAGTGCCACAAATTTTGACATGTGTTGTGGAATCATGCCAATGCACTGGGGGGGGGGGGGGGGGGGGGGGTCTTTTACTTGCCATTTACTAAAGACCCATGACTTTCATTTTGTATGCCGAGCCCTTGGCAAAGAACTGTAAGTCACTACCACTTTTGAAAAGTCTTTGGTGTGATCGACCCATTGCCAGGAATCGAACCCAGAAGGTTCGGCTTGGGTCAAACGCTCAACAACTAGACCACCATAAACTTTTTGTGTAAATTATGAAAAATAATAATGTGTTTCCTATTCAATAAAATCCTTAAGTTTTACAAACAGTCATGTAGTAAAAATAATAAAATAAAAGTTGAGTAAACTTTCTAACTATTGCAGGGTTAAACATGAAGGTTTGTCTAGTTGTCCGGGACAAGTCCATTTTGTGTTCGGACAAGTAGATGTTATATCTCACTTGTCTGAAAGGACAAGTGAAATTGTTGAAGACAAAAATTTATTCAGTAAAGATTATTCTTGTTTAAACACAAATACAATCTAACATCACTTTGAGGGAGGGACAGCGAAATCTCAATCCGAGTGCACACAATTTTGTTAGTCCATGACGAGGCTTGCCGAGTCATGGAATAACAAAATTTTGTGCACGGGATTGAGATTCTTGCCATCCCTCCCTCAAAATGGTGTTTGACTGTTTTTCTCTCACGTTGAAATAGTATAAAATAGTGACTACACCCATATGCAGAGGACAAAAATATGTTAAATAATAGTTCCAGCACTTCCAGAATCACAGGGATTATCTCACCCTGCAGGGTGAGATAACATTTTCCCTGACATTTAAATTCATGGACAAATCAGTCTCGAATAAGTTAAAATTATATCTTTGAATGTTACTTTTGATTTTCTGACAAGTCATATTTGCATTCGCACTAGTATAGATTTAGATACTAAATTTTTATTGTTGTTGACCCCTGTTCATTATTGTTGACCCCTGTATTGGTCCTGATCTCTAACCAGTTTCCCCCAAAACATTTGGTTTAATTTCCAATACATACTGTACCTGGTTTATATGTTTAGGTCAGGTGTGTGAGCTTTTCAAGGTAATTTGAAAGCATTATATATTTGTGTTTAAATCACTCTTGAGCAATATTATTGAAGCTATTAATTTTCAGTGGCTTTGTTTGTAAAGTCACTCTAAGTGTTTGAGTTTAGAAACGGCAGTCAAATTTATTTGCTTAAAACTCGTGTCTGTGGGATCCAACTTGTGATAATATTGACCAGTCGTATATAGCCATTTTCCCTGTTCAGTTAGCTTTACTGACCACTTCAGATTAAAGCAATAAAGGGTTAAATAAAAAGGTATATACTTCAAATCCTGTTTGTTATTAGAAAGAGATCGGCAATTGACGCTGATTGGAATTGTGAAGTGTCGGTGTCATGTCACTGATATCGACTTGAAGCCTAAAGTACACGAAGTCGATATAATCCTATACTGATACCGCAAAAATTACATTTGTTTGGTTTTATTGGTAACAAGTTTACTTTACACTACATTAGTAACTAGTTGAATTTAGATATATTAATTTGAATACACAACGTGATGTTTTTATTTCTATTCAGCTATTTCTATTTTTAACTATAAGTTCTCATGCCAGTCTTCTCACTCTTAATCACGTTAATCTCTCTGTCAAACTCTCTCTCTCTCTCTCTCTCTCTCTCTTTCTCTCTCTCTCTCACTCATACACACACACTAACATATATACACAGACATACACACACTGACACATACACACATGGACATACATGCACACATAAACACATAAACACACTGATACACACATGAACACACACATGAACACAATCATGTACAGCTTTGTATGATATTTAAAGCACTCTTTCACAAGAAAGTTCAAGCCATTTTATCATGCAGACTAAGGGAGGTAACCTCTTTATATTCTTATTACAATTTCAAATATGGTGATATCTATTTTTAGGTCACTTAAGTCATTCAGGTGACCTATTGCCATTGGTTCCCGTCTGGCGTGTCCGGCGTCCGTCATGCACTTACAATTGAACATTAATTTTTAACTTGTCCTTGAAAACTACAAAGTCAATTGTCTTTAAATTTGGTATGAAGTATTTTTTGCTCACCTGAACTGAAGGCTCAAGTGAGCTATTGTGATCACTCTCCGTCCATCGTCCAGCATCCGTCCATTGTCCGGCATCCTTCCGTAAACTTTTCATATTTTCGCCTTCTTGTCTGAAACCACTTTAGTGATTTTAACAAAACTTGACAGAAAGCAAGTGCCCAAGGTCCTTTATCAAGTTTGTAGTTTTTAGCTAGATTGGTTAAGGGGTGGATCCAGAGCGGGGCAGAATAGGTCCCAAAAGGTACCCCTCTTTAAAAATCTTCTTTTTCAGAACCGCTGCATGAAAAACGGATTGTATCTGAGTGATCTGCATGGATGTATGATTCAAGTTTGTATTTTTCATAAAAATCGGAATATCAATTTTGGACATGTTTTTGAGATCTTATTAGCCTTTGTCATTTTCATTCATTTTTGCATGATTTCTTCAATTATCTCCCCTTGCATTCATTTTGATGCATTCATTTAATGTGTTTTTACTTGTAATTAGGTGAAGAAATGTTTTTGTGCAAGAATTTTGCAGAAATTTAATTTCTAGAATTTTTTATGAATTTTGTTGAATTTTTTAAGACTGCAAAAAAAGAAGGGATGGGGTGCATTTTTCACACTGTTAGCTTTTGTTTCAAAACCATTGCAGGAATTTTGACAAAACTTTATAGGAAGCAAGTACTCAAAGTCCTCTACCAAGTTTTTTAGTTTTCAGCCAGATTAGCCCCCGGGGTGGATCCAGGGTTGGGCAAAATAGGTCACATAAGGTATCTCTCTTTAAAAATCTTCTTCTCCAGAACCTCTACATGAATTTAAAAAAAGGAATGTTTCTGAGTGATCTACATAGATGTATGATTTAAGTTGGTATTTTCTATAGAAATAGAAATAGGAATTTTTGACATGTTTTTGAAGTTGTTATAGACTTTGTCATTTTCATTCATTTTTGCATAATTTCCTCAATTATCTCCCTTGCATTCACTACGCTGCATTTTTTTAATGTGTTTTCCTTGTATATAAATGAAAAAATGTTTTTGTGCAAGAATTTGTTGAAATTTAGTTTTTAGATATTTTATAAATTTCTTAAAAACTGCAATATTGTTTCTTGGCCTGATCAGTCTACATGTACATATTCTTCTTGGTCTTATTTCTACATTTTAGATGGTTCTCAGGTGAGCAATTGAGGCCTCTTGTTTTTTGTTTTTTTTTTTTTTGCTTCATAATCTTAACTCATTCACCCCTAAAGACACATTTGGATTGGTCTAAATCATTGATTTACAAAATAGTCCATTGTTTTCCAGGGGTTGATGAGTTAAAACCTATCTATCAATCTCTAAACAGAGAAAAAACTTTGAATGGCCTTATTTCAAAAACTGTTGAGATACCCACTCCTAAGCCATATATTGTTCTTATCACACTTGACAAGAGAAATTATATGGTGGTATTTTGGGTGCCCCAGGGTCATTTCCCTCCTTCCCTTTTCAAAAATATACCCATGACAAGACAAGTTTTAGTGTGAAATTTCCAAGTGTCCCCAGGGCCATTCCCCACCCCCTTATTTTAGAAATTGTAAATCATCTAAAAAATACATGTGAACCATATCACTAAACATGTGTTTTCGTGCTCCTCGTGACTAAATGAGTTGTATAGTACAATTTTGGGATGTTATGGTGAAACTAAAGTTTCTCTGATCACCTGACTGGACTGGATTACATGAAGAGATGCGGGTGGTTTGGGAGACTTTTGTAACAGGCCGCTGTTATAATTGTACCTTGTCTTAGAAAATATTCTTCAATACAATGTGAAGAAAGATTGAATGCAAAGTTAGATAAGGCATTTAGCCCTCTACCAGGGCCAAAATGGTAATATTGTGGAAGTAAACATACAGTGGAACCTCACTATCAAGACCTCCTAACTAACTGACTCAAAGTGGTCTGATTTTTTAGGTGGTCTCTTAAGTGAGGTTCTGTACTTATTAGATATGTATCAAGAAACTGAAAACTTGTGGTCTTAAAATTAATGGGAGGCGTTCTCCTAAGTGAGGTTCTACTGTAATTATAGAAAATCTTCTTCACTTTCCTGCATTATGAAGAAAGACTGAATGCATGATTAGAAAGACCAAAAAGCAAGACCAAAAAGCTTTACCATAATTGTGAAATTATGAATTGCATTGAACAAATGATGTTTTAGAATATAAAATCACATCTCACTATGATATGATTAAAACTTACTATCCTATAAAAGGATTGAAACTTGTCAACATTGTATGATAGTTAAATCAATTTATCCATCTTCAGTTATGAAGTATAAAGAGCACATAGTTGACACAATGATTTCTAAAGACCAAAAAATGTGCATACTCAGGTGACAGTGAAGGCCCATGGGTCTCTTGTTTATAAATGATCGAATTAACTCATCAGACCCTGATAAACAATGGATTCTTCTGTAAATCTTAGACCAGTCCAAATGTGTCTTTAGGGGTCAATAAGTTAAAGTTTCTTATCATTTTCTACCTATAATTTATCACTTAATTAATGGAAAGGATACCAGTCACTAATTCTGACCCTTTGTTATAAGGAAGTCCTTGGTATGACCGTCTTAAAGGGGCATTAGTTGTGTTAACCAAAAGAAATTATTTCAATATTTTCTAGATTTACTACTTGTACTTGATGTACAATATAACACATAAGAGCTATACCCACACATAAAAAGTCTTATATCCCTATATATTTTGTGAAAAAATGTCAGGCTCAGTGGTGTATGCATATACAAATAATAGGCTAAGGTTGAATTAATCAATTGCAAGTGAATAATTGCCAAACTAGGTTTTTCAAGCAATTTTCACAAAATATATAGGAATTTAAGAATTTTTATGCCTGTGTATATTTATATTTGGTATTATGTATCAATGTAAGTAGTGAAATAGGAAAGAAATTTTTGTGAACCCCCCCCCCTAAAAAAATGAAAAAAAAATGCAAAAAACAAAACACACAGCTAATGCCCCTTTAAGGAAAGAGTTATTTATTTCACCCTCACCCAAACATTCTTAAGATTCTGATTAAAAAAAATTCTATTTACTATATGAAGGAACATATGACTTCTTACCAATTAATTTTATTTAAAAATGATAAAAATGTAATAAAGTATAAGGAATAAGAATAATTCTGAGTAATTCTAAAAGAAATGAGTGGAGTTACTTTTAAAACTTTGTGGGCAGTTAAATGAGTTTTCTGTAATTGTCAACTTGTAATATGGCAAGCAGGCTGTAGATTTGTACAGAACTGATAGAGTTATCTCCCTTTGATTGACTAACTGAAATGTCTGGAACAAGGATATTTAAAGGGGCATTAGCTGTGTTAACCCCCCAAAATATTTTGATTTTTTCAACTTTTACTACTTGTACTTGATGCACAATAACAAATAACAGCTATACACAGTTATAAAAAAAATCTTATATTCCTACATGTATATATTTTGTAAAAATAAGGTCATGTCCAGTGTGGTATTCATATACAAATAGTAAGGTTGATTGAGTTAATCAGTTGCAATTGAAAAATTTCCAAACCTGGGTGTCTTAAGAAATTTTCACAAAATACATGTGTATATATGAATTTAAGAATTTTTATGCCTGTGTATATCTCTCTTTTTTTTTTTTTTTTTATTAATTTTTGTATTAATCTAAGTAGTAGTAAAAGGAAAGAATTTTTTTTGTTAAAAAAGACAGCTAATGCCTGTTAAGTCAATGACATACACACATATATATAAATCGTAAGTTTGACCCAAACAAATCTCAATACACATTCTCTATACAATCTCTCTCTCTCTTTTCTTCATATTTTATAACTTCTAGAACTAAAACTTTTTAAATCAATAATGTTTGTAAACCATGACATCTTGGCTGTAATTTATTGTCAAGAAAATTTAATTAAATTTAAATTTTCTTTTGATTCTATGATCTACCATAAATATTATTGACAGAATGTTCTACTTGTGTTTATCCTTTGGACAGTGTCGTGGATTTAAAAGAACATTTAAAACAAATATTTGACATGGTGATATGTGTTTTGGTGTATCATTTCAGTTCTCTTTTCAAATATTAGCTGTGTTTACCAAAAAAAGAAAAAGAAAATATTTCGATTTTTTCTTTTTTCACTACTTGTTCTTGATGTACAATAACAATTAAGAGCTATACAAGGGCATAAAAAAATCTTAAATTTATATATACATGTATTCTCTGAAAATAAGGTCAGACCTCCAGTGTGCTATGCATATATAAATACATTTAGTAAGGTTGAATTACTCAATTGCAAGTGAATAATTGTCAAACTGGGTTTCTCCAGCAATTTTCACAAAATATATAGGAATGTCAGAATATTTATATCTGTGTATATCCCTTTTCTCTTATTGTATATCAGTCTAAGTAGTAAAAAACGAAAGAAATAGTTTTGAAAAAATAAAACACAGCTAATGCCCCTTTCAACAAATTCTAGCTCCAGTGGAGAATTTTATCAGATGTAGGAAGGGTTTGAATTTTGTACTGCATTTCAGAGATACCAGTAAAAATGAGGACTTTTGAACATGTCCAGATTAAATTCAAGCTAGCCTAGTTTGGGATAAAAAGAATACAGTTAAAAATGTCTAGATGAACACTCAAGTTAATAGGCAAAAAGTAGCTATTATAGATAGGTGGCCTTTAGAAAAAGGTTTATCCATTATAAAAAAAAAGTTAACAAAGGTTTTATTTAAATGGCCTTTATAGACATGTGCCCTTTATACAGAGGTGACCAGTTTTAATGTATGGTTATAGTACTATTTTATACATGTGCTCTGTTACTTTAGGGGTTAATATGTATATAGATTTTTATGCTCAGCTCATTCTTGGAGGACAAGATGACATGGTAAGGTGTACATATTATGGGTGAGGTACATTAAAGGGATGTCACAAATTCAGAAATCAATATGGATTTTCTTAATGCATTCTGAGGGTTGCTGAATTTGCCACTGCCACAGAGGTGATGTTTAAATGTATGTTTGTAGTTCTGTTGACATACATGTGCTCTGACTTGAAGTAAGAATGTATAACCATTTTTCAGCTTACCTCATTCTTGACACAGAAGAATCTGTATATAGTTAACACATCAACCCCTGTCACAATTGGACTCACCCAAATAAAAAAAAGTATTGACTTTGTACTTAATGCAGTCTGACAAGTTGCTGAATGAATGTAAATTATTGTGAATTTTTTTTTATTTTCTAAATCATATACCCCTGCATCCTGACAGTGGATTTAACCATTTCTTTGAAATGGGCAGGTCCAAATGTGACAGAAGAAGGGGTTTATAGTTAAGGGCCAACCCCTGTAAAATGCATGGGTACTGATAAATAAAAAATATGTGATGGAACAGTCCAACTAACATGAACATGTGCAGATGAAGTAAATTATAGTCATTTTTTTATATTCTATTATAGACTCACAGTTGTGAGAGTGGATTTAACCATTTCTTTGAAATGCGCAGGTCCAAAAGTGACATATACTTCTGAGTTACAGGGTCTTAGGTTGACACTGCTGAATATGGAAGGTGTGAGGGTATAGTGACACCACTGAATGTGGAAGATGAGGGTATAGTGACAACCCTGAATGTGGAAGGTCACAGTATAGTGACACCATTTTCAGAGAATGTGGAAGGTGAGAGTATAGTGACACCACTGAATGTGGAAGGTGAGGGTATAGTGACACCACTGAATGTGGAAGGTGAGGGTATAGTGACAACACTGAATGCGGAAGGTGAGAGTATAGTGACAACACTGAATGTGGAAGGTGAGGGTATAGTGACACCACTGAATGTGGAAGGTGAGGGTACAGTGACAACACTGAATGTGGAAGGTGAGGGTATAGTGACACCACTGAATGTGGAAGGTGAGAGTATAGTGACACCACTGAATGTGGAAGGTGAGGGTATAGTGTGACACTGCTGAATGTGGAAGGTGAGGGTATAGTGACACCACTGAATGTGGAAGGTGAGGGTACAGTGACACCACTGAATGTGGAAAGTGAGGGTATAGTGACACCACTGAATGTGGAAGGTGAGGGTATAGTGACAACACTGAATGTGGAAGGTGAGGGTATAGTGACACCACTGAATGTGGAAGGTGAGAGTATAGTGACACCACTGAATGTGGAAGGTGAGGGTATAGTGACACTACTGAATGTGGAAGGTGAGGGTATAGTGACAACACTGAATGTGGAAGGTGAGGGTATAGTGACAACACTGAATGTGGAAGGTGAGGGTATAGTGACACCACTGAATGTGGAAGGTGAGAGTATAGTGACAACACTGAATGTGGAAGGTAAGGGTATAGTGACACCACTGAATGTGGAAGGTGAGGGTATAGTGACACCACTGAATGTGGAAGGTGAGGGTATAGTGACACCACTGAATGTGGAAGGTGAGAGTATAGTGACACCACTGAATGTGGAAGGTGAGGGTATAGTGACACCACTGAATGTGGAAGGTGAGGGAATAGTGACACCACTGAATGTGGAAGGTGAGGGTACAGTTACAACCCTGATAGAATTTGAGGTGTGACATGGATGGATGTGAGAGATGAATATACTTCGCCACATATTACAGATTATCAGGTGTGACATTGATATGAGGGATGGAGGTACATGTACAGTCACTTCCTGTTGTAAACTCTCCAGGAGAAGATGGTAGTAAATCATAAGATGCTGTCTTAATTTGCCATCTGAGCAACAATGAGTGCATTTTGGTGCTTTCTACCATTAAATAATTATGTTTATTACAGTTAATGATACGGCACATTTCTTTTTAGATCCGAAATTGCCTTAAATGTCAGGATGTTGATTATAAACATTTACACAGTTATGTTGGGACATTTTCCTCTGCTCTTGGTGTTTGAAAATTTCTGGATCACATACCTTTGTTCTTTTTCTTTTGAAGCATCCAATAAATTGCCTATTTCTGCATAACATGTAATTGCTTATGAACATCAGTATCATGCCTAGGTAACGGAACTTGCTCTGTACCTAATGGTTGTTGAGAAGAGATATATTTGGTCTATTGGAATCTGAATAGTATATGTTGTTGAGTTCTTTTCATCAGATCAATTCCAACAAACAAACAAACAAAAATCTAAAAATAATCACTGTGTTATTTTTAATCTTTTTCTACAGAAACTGAAAATTTGATAGTTTAATTCATGTAAATCTGAGTTTAAAGAAATCACATTTTTTTCCCCCCAAGAATATTATGCACCGAGTAAAATCTACTTTGGAAACAAACACTTAAAAAAGCTATGATTTTTGCATTTTCTTGTTCTTTAAAACGATAAATGATTGCTAGAGACAAGAGAAAAGTTAATAGGATTTGAAATAAATGAATGTGAACGCCAGATTTTGTTGGTTCTAACCAACCCTGGATTCTTGATCTATATACAGATAACTATCTTTGCTTTGATTGTTTCACTTCAAATCTTTAAAATTTGTTTGGATAAAAACAGCACTGTATTGGGCGATTTATTTTAGAGTCGGCTACTTTACTTTAGTCCATATTTTATAATTATTCTTTACAAAAGTTCATTTCATTCTCAGAACAATTCGTTGATATTGAATTTCACCTTCTCTTGTGAATTAGATTTCCTGTAACACAATACAGTATCATAGATATAAAAATCGAAGACTTTTAAATCCGATTGCTTGTAAAAGCTGAAAATCAAATAGATAAAAACCGAAAATTTATTGCTGTTGTATTATCAAATTAAAGCTACCCCGAATATGAAAACTGACTCGCGACTACTGCTGATGGACATAATAATTATAACGATGTACATGATCTTAAGTGCGACTGCATTTACAATAATATTTCGGTATTCAATTTTGATGGTAATTGACGTTATCACGGGACAGTCATCTGAATTATCAAATGATCTCGCTGTCGATATTTTGTCCAGTAAAGAGAGCTATTAAATGCCACAACAATGTTATTAGTTCGAGACTTTATCAGTATATTGATTCTACCGACCAAAGTTGAGATGGCAAATTGTTGTTGATTTTATATCATGTTTGTTTGTTTGTCTGAATGACTCCCAACCAATCGTCAATACGGAGGAATCCTAATTGGACAACCAGGTTTTTCTTTAGTGCGAATGTTTCTGAAAATTGTTTCCGGAGGATTTTTTGATGAGATTTTAATCGTTTACATGGATCATACATTTTGACTTTAGATAGCGAGTTGGAAAAAAATTGTTGCAGTTTTGTGTTATCCGTTAGTTTTAAATTTGGATGTGTGTATATGTGTATGTTTATTCAGGAGAGAAAATTTTACAAACATTTGATAAGCAGGACCTGTCATTTTTCTTAAAAAAAAAAAACAAAAAAAACCGGTACAGCTCGCACACTTAATTAGTATTCTTGTGAAATTATTGCTGGGATTTTTTTTTTTTAGAAAGGTTTTCTAGATAGTAAAGGATATTGTTACCCTGTTCTGTTTGCTGAACAGAGTATGTTTGACAAATTTTAGATATAAGAAAAGGAAAAGAAAATATTATATCTAATTTGGATAAAATAATTTTACAAGCCAAATCTATTTTTGACTCATTTGCAAATCATATGTTTCATTCACAAAAAATAAAAATGGAACCTGGACTGGATACAGAGAAATGTGTTCTACAGTGCAGATTTTCTTATTATGTGTTACAAGTAATCTAAGTGGAATAACAGACTTATGTGTTACTGTGGAACTTTTATAATCACATAGCAACAAAAGCAAAAAAATGTCAAAGGAATTAAGGAAAACTGTACATACATTACAAGCTAAACAAAAATGGCTAAATCTTTGTAGTACAAGCAAGTAAGTATGTCCAAAGTTTATAAACGTTTGTGATTTTTTAGTGTAATGTAGTAAATACTCTATCTGATGGTATGGTCTACAGTTAGCAAAAAACAAAAACAAAAAAACCCAAAAAAACAGGATTTATCTAAAGTGGGATTATGATCAGTTATCTCCCTTTAAACACATTTGTAATGATGCACTTTATTATTTTCTTTCTCACATTATCTGTACTTATCCATTGCCTTATTTGGTGATGTGTCTCATTTGGTCACAGTGATTGTCTTGCAAATATATGATCAGTTATCTCCCCTTAAAAATCATTTACGTCTCTTCATATTGGTGCACTATATCATTTTTTTTCTCACCTTATCTGAACTTAATCACAGTGCCTCATTTGGTGACAGTAATTGTCTTGCAAACATACATGTATGGTCAGTTATCTCCCTTTATCTCATCATTTACATCTCTTTGTATTGATGCACTTAATTATTTTCTTTCTCACATCATCTGTACTTATCCATTGCCTCTTTTGGTGATGTATCTCATTTGGTCATAGTGATTGTCTTGCAAACATATGATCAGTTATCTCCCCTTAAAATCAATTATGTCTCTTCGTATTGTTACACTTTATCATTTTCTTTCTCACGTGTAATCATTGTTTGTTTCTGTAAACATTGTTCGTTCATCGAACGCTAAGCAAAATAATTAAAAGTCACAGGCCTTTTGGATGAGAATTTAAACATTCTGTTTACTCTGTGTCTATCAGTTTTACCACCTCTCTGTCTTATTGACTATCTGTTTCAGTTTTGTAGCTAGTCTGTCTGTTTTGCTGTCTGTGTCTGTGTGTCTGTTTTAAGTTCTATCTGTCTTATTTTACTATCTGTCTGTTTTACTCTGTCTAATTTACTGTCTGCCTGTTTTACTATCTGTCTGTTTTACTCTGTGTAATTTACTATCTGTCTCTGTTTTACTATCTGTCTGTTTTACTGTGTCTAATTTACTATCTGTCTCTGTTTTACTATCTGTCTGTTTTACTCTGTGTAATTTACTATCTGTCTCTGTTTTACTATCTGTCTGTTTTACTCTGTCTAATTTACTGTCTGCCTGTTTTACTATCTGTCTGTTTTACTGTGTCTAATTTACTATCTGTCTCTGTTTTACTATCTGTCTGTTTTACTCTGTCTAATTTACTGTCTGCCTGTTTTACTATCTGTCTGTTTTACTCTGTCTAATTTACTGTCTGTCTGTTTTACTATCTGTCTGTTTTACTGTGTCTAATTTACTATCTGTCTCTGTTTTACTATCTGTCTGTTTTACTCTGTGTAATTTACTATCTGTCTCTGTTTTACTATCTGTCTGTTTTACTCTGTCTAATTTATTGTCTGTCTGTTTTACTATCTGTCTGTTTTACTGTGTCTAATTTACTATCTGTCTCTGTTTTACTATCTGTCTGTTTTACTATCTGTCTGTTTTACTCTGTCTAATTTATTGTCTGTCTGTTTTACTATCTGTCTGTTTTACTCTGTCTAATTTACTATCTGTCTCTGTTTTACTATCTGTCTGTTTTACTCTGTCTAATTTACTGTCTCTGTTTTACTATCTGTCTGTTTTACTCTGTCTAATTTACTATCTGTCTCTGTTTTACTATCTGTCTGTTTTACTCTGTCTAATTTACTGTCTCTGTTTTACTATCTGTCTGTTTTACTATCTGTCTGTTTTAATCTGTCTTGTTTTACTCTGTCTAATTTACTGTCTGCCTGTTTTACTATCTGTCTGTTTCACTGTGTCTAATTTACTGTCTGTCTGTCTGTTTTACTATCTGTCTGTTTCACTGTGTCTAATTTACTATCTGTCTGTCTGTTTTACTATCTGTCTGTTTCACTGTGTCTAATTTACTGTCTGTCTCTGTTTTACTATTTGTCTGTTTTACTGTGTCTAATTTACTGTCTGTCTCTGTTTTACTATTTGTCTGTTTTACTGTGTCTAATTTACTGTCTGTCTCTGTTTTACTATCTGTCTGTTTTACTGTGTCTAATTTATTGTCTGTCTCTGTTTTACTATCTGTCTATTTTTCTGTCTGACAAGTGTAAACCCGGAATTTTTCATGGCACTTGATTTTCCTGATACACAAATTCTCAATTTATTTTCAAGATGATATTTTCGTGATTATGAATGGCCATTATATCATACTATTTTCATACTTCATTTTGGAAGCAAGAGCTCTTGTGAAATTATGCGTAACTAAAATACTCGAAAATAAAACCAGATTAACAGTATCTGTTTTACTATCTGACTGTCTATTTTAATATTTCCTTCGTAAGTTTAGTTATTTTAAATGTACTTACATGTAAACTTCATTTTACTTACATTGTATGCTCCAATAGCATTTGAAAACAAGTTCTAGTTGATTTTCTTTTTAAAAGCCCATGCACTTCTTAACATCTAAAAATGATGTTGCCAGCAGTTTTAGTAGGTGAAAAATGTCATTTTGCATGTTAAATGGTTTGAACAAGTAGGGTGAAAGCTAAATATAAATCATATTTATATATCAAATTTGAATTTAAATCTATGTATTTATAATAAATTACAGTTAGGCTTTCTGTCAAGAAACACAAAAATGCAATTTAAAATTAATATTATGCCATTATGTGATGTAAATAAAAACACCATGAAATCATATGCCAATAAAATCCAAAAAATTATGCTCCTAAACTTTAATATTACTTCATTTATCTAAACCTCAAAGAAAATAAAGAAATTCTAACCAACGATTGCACTGATCATTATCTTTCTGTTACTTTACATTTCTATTCTGTCACATCATGATGCGCATGTGTTACCAATATAATTGGATCTATCTCTCTTTTTACATCCTTTATATTATACATGTAAATGTCACACTGTTTGAAAGATCTTGACTTTGATAATATCCTGTTCTGTTCATCAACACCATTTTATTATTCTTATTTCGTTGATTTAGATATTCAGTATTTTTAACTCATTCACCCCTAAAGACACATTTGGACTGGTCTAAGTCATTGATTTACAGAAGATTCCATTGTTTATCAGGGGTTAATGAGTTAACAGACCACTTATATGTAGGTGGTCTAGTGGAAGAGGGTTTGACTTGCAAGTGGGAGGTTCCAGGTTAGATACCCAGTACTGGGTCATACCAAAGACTTTGTTAGTGACTGTTCCTTTGCCGAAGCGTTCGACATACAAAATGAAAGTCATATACATGTAGGTCTTTCATATGAGACTAAAACTGAGGTACCGTGGCATGTAAAAGAACCATCATTTCATCTGCATCAGTTCATACACAAGTCAAAATGTGTGGCACTTCACCTAAAGCTGATGACATCACTTTATAAGTGAAAATTTCTTGCAGGGATATAAAACAACAATAACCCAAGGGGGGTCTCCATGGCCGAGTGGTCAGGGCATCGCGCTTTGAACCATGAAGTCTCCAACTTCTGGTCAGTGCAGGTTTGAGCCCAGCTCACAGACCCTCAGCTGATTTTTGTGAGGTTGTTTGCCAGTTTACTTGCGGGAGGCCGGTGGTCTCTTCCCGGGTACGTTGTAACCGGGTTCTTTCCTCCACCATTAAAAACTGGCCACCACCATATAACTGAAAAATTGTTGAGTGTGGCAAAAAAGCTAAAATTAAAATCAAATCAAATCTTACACATTGAAAGTTAATGGAGGAAGTTTGCACATGATCTTTGAAGTCTGAAGATTTTTTTTAGATTTCCACTTTTTGATTTTGATTTTTTGTAATCCATGCAGTTTTATATTACAGACATCTTAAACATTGCTTTGTTGTTTGGCTAAGAAATATATACATACTCCTTTTGTATTAAACATGCACACCATGTGTTTGCCTTGATTGTAATGGTGGCTTCAAAATAAGTGAAAATTAAAATTTTGTGAAATTCTATGAACAAGTTTAACTTTTTCACCCCTATTGATCTAAATGGTATGATCTTTTCTATTGTCTCAGACCAGTCTATTATGGTCTGTAGGGTTGAAAGGATTAAAGGTCAATCATTATCTTCAGTATGTCATCCCCACAACGATTAAGTAAATGTATGTACGTGGCTTTACGTTGATCTTGTTGTCACAATATTTAGACACTGTTTTAGAAGATTATCTAAAGTAACATTACAAGCCAGTGACCACAACAATGTTTAAGTTATTTTGAAAGAGAATAAGATTTCCAATACTTTGATTCAGTAAGTTACAGGCATTTCGAAAAAATATTGCAATCTTAATGAAATATCTGAAAGTTGTGTAATATGTAATGATTTGTATACAGAATAGTTATGTTTAGGTCTTAATGAACTTGTATACATACAAATACTCAAGTTTACATTTGAGAAGATCAACATTGTCAAACGTTTGAAGGGATATGCTTTAAAGTTTTCAAACTTGAATCGGTGTACGTAGTCAGCGATGAATGTGCAAAAGAATTTATCCATGTCGAAGCTTTAAGTCTCTAAAATAGCACTTGGTTGGAAAGACTTTGAAAAAAAGGAGTTGATGTGTGAGGGTGGTGTGTTGTGTGGGGTATGTGTGAGTGCAAGGAATGGTGTATATTTAAATTTATGATATAAAAAAATTAAGACTGATAAAATGAAAGCAACTTTCAAGGAAATTTTATATCTCCAAACCTGTTTTCAAAATTATGCAATTCTGTAATTCTAAATGAGTACTGTAATCCTCTTTCTATTTTGTTTGCCACTTGGATGTGTATATATATATATATATATATATATACATGTATATATATATATATATATATACAGTAAAACCTAAGTGGCCACCTCTATATAAGGATTACCTGTCTAAAAAGGCCAGTTTTTTCAAGTCCCTTGACTGCATACTTCAACTAAATTGAACCTATGTATAAGGGTCACCTGCACATAAAGGTCAATATTTTCTGGTCCTTTGCGTGATCCCTATATACAGGTTTCATTGTATATATATATATACAGTGGAACTTAGATGAGTCAAACTTCAATGATTCAAATTTCCTGAATTTCACGAATAATTTTTGTTATTTAATGCTGCTTATAAACATTTTATGACTCGAACTTTTATAAGTTGAAATTTCTTGATGTTTCAAATAAAATTTTGGGCCTTTGTCTATAAAAACAGCAACAATTCCTACAAATAATTCAAATTTACATGTGTACGAAATCACCTCATGGAAATTCAGATAAATAAAGTCCGGTTTTCAACATACATGTATCAGAATTGAAAAAAAAAAAAATTCAATCCTTTTTAGCTCACCTGAGTCAAAAGCAGCAGAAGTGGCAACAACTGAGAAAAATATGCAAAAAAACAAACTTGTATGAAAAAAAACCCCATTAAATCAGAAAAACCATTTAGTTTCCAGTTAGTAAAGAAATGTTTCCTATCATGTTTTACCTACTTTGCATAGCTAATCCCATCAGTATGTGAATAATTTGTACAAAAATAATCTGTAAGTTACTTTTCAATGTTTGGTTTGTACCCTACTCCTGATTCATCTAGATTGATCACTACATGAATTGGTTTTTTTTTTTATAATACTTCAGTACAAATTTAAATTGTAGATTTTATAATAGTACTGTACATTATATAAGCTTATATATATACCAAAATCCAGTCATCTGATTTAGATCAAATACTGTAACTAATGTTTATAAATCTCAAGACTTTTACTTATGTCTTCACAACAGAATAGAATGTACATGTATACTCTTATAGTGATGTAATCTACTTGACTCTGATCACAAAGACCAGTATTGTACAATTGTTGTTACTTGTTCAAGTACAATATGCAAACATATGTCTATAGTTTCCCTTGTGATCACTCTCATTGTACAAATGTTTTTACTGCTTCAAGTACAATATACAAACATGTCTATAGTTTCTCATGTTGTTTGTATGAGATTACATCATTATAAATCATGTCTGATCTTTGCTCTGTATCAAGTTTTGAAAAAGTATTAAAAATTATCTGTGTAGCAACCTACGGTAGGTGTTGTGTTAGGTCTGGTGCCTACCAATAGCCTGGCTAAATAATTTAAACACAAACTTAACCTCCAAACAGAAAGTTATAGTATCTAGAATCTTCAGATACTGGAAATTAGAATTTTTTTACCAAAAAATGCCAAATAATTCTGTGTCTGCTGTAGATAGCAATGTCAAACCAGATCTGTGAGTATTATAATTTTATCTTTTTATTTTTTTATTTCTATCCATAACTTAAAGTATGTTTGCTGTGATTTGGTGGTAGCTAGTGTCTCGGTTTAGCAAAAAGAAGGTAGGTTTTGTTTTCGATTGCAGGTCAGTTTTGAGACTTTTCTCAACTTATCAACCCCCGAAAAACATTAGACTCTTCTGTGAATTAATGACTTAGACTAATCCAAATGTGTTTTTTAGGGGTGAATGATTTAAATAAGATCAGAAGTGATTCATCCTATGTTTAGTGTTTGGCTTTAAAAGTGAAAATCACCATGGTCTTTTGGATGACACTTATAACTTAGGCTCGATGTCATGGCTCAATCTGGTCAAAAGTAGCCCTGGCAGTCTGCATCATTGCACCGATTGTCGGTTGTCTTATTTAGGGTCAAAATTTTATTTCCGCACATTTTTGGTTATCAACCAATGAGTTAAACATAATTACATTGACTTAGAACAGTATAAATAACTTACAATATGTAGAATGTGCCGGAGTTAGTATGTAGGCCAGACATTGCAATTTTACTCTGACATTTAATCACCATTGATTCATCTTCAATATCAGACACAACACTGTACTTTTGTAGGTGCTTCAGGACATATATTACAAGTAAACACTGCAGCATTTGACCTGTAATTGTTTCAATTTTAAAATCAAACTTGTCTCTAACTGCAAATTACCTAGCAAACTGATTTATGACACCAGTATATGATTGTAATTGATCACAACAACTCACGCTAAGAGGTTAATCAATTTCATCAGATTCAGTAAATTGATTTTGACGTAACAAGTTTTGTTCCTCTTAATCCTGACACAAGTACCTGTCGTATTGCACACTTTCTTGAAATGCATTATTGATGTAATTGACTATCATTTACTAAAGTGAGCCTTTGTTTAGTGGTTCCTTTGATCTATACCTTGCCTGCTTTGGGAGAAAGTATTGGCCACAAATTATACCTTTTTACACTCAGTAGGTTTATGTTTGACACAATGACAATTTGACGGGAAATGGACTGATAAAGTAAGAATGATTATACTACATAAAAATTTTATAACATTTTGGCTTTTTAAGGTTTCCCCATACATTTGGTACACTATAGACATTTTCATCTGGCTGCATTACTTCAAATTAGATACCAACCATTTTTGTCCCCACAACAGAGTTGCAAAAATGAGACATACTGTAGAATCAGAAAATGCTGTGAGGTGAAAATTTTGTTGTGTTGAAAATAAAATGAATTTGTTGACATCAAATTTTGTGAAAATAAAAAAAAAAAAAGTTTGTTAAAGGAACTTACCAAATTTGTATTATTAAATGTAATTTAGTTAAAATTTTGTCCTGGTTTTAATTTCATTGATAAATGAAAAGAATGAAATAAACAAAATTAAAACCAAAAAAAAAATTTTCTTATTCTATAGTATATATAGGTATATATATTTCTTTTCAGATGGCATAACATCACTGTCAACATTTGTTGCAGTCCTATGTTAAGATTTTGTGTTTAGATATAAATAAACATAATACCAAAATTATAATGCTCAAGACGATATCGTTTCTGTCAATTAGACTTCATCAGTTGTGCTCCAATTTGAAATGTGTATTTTCTAAAGATAAAGTGGTATCGTACAAGGCCAAATAATATCTCTAAAAGTGTATAGCCGAAATCCGTCTAAGAGTAACCACTGTAAAAAATGACTATCTTAGCTTTAGACAATTCTCGAATTTAAATAGTGTTCACAGTGCCAAGTATTACTTTAGTATAAGATAAACAGCTGGTACCGAAATAAAAAAGATCTGTTTCTCCACAATGGAACTTTGTAAAGTGACCAAACTTGACATTTAGATTATGTAGTGTACAACATCATTTTGGACAAAAATTTAGGTTTTGAATTCCTTGGGTGTTGTTTTTGTTTTTTGTATTTTGAGAATCAGTTATTAACTCTTTATAAAAACTGTGAGATCAAAGTTAAATTTTCTACACATCTTCCATAGATAGCCAAGTTTAACATTTTAATCATTTTTTTAATCTTTCCAATTTTTACTTGCTTTTTTGTTGTTGTTAATGTTGTGTTGTTAAGAATCTTTAATTTTGGATATTGTATACCTGGAAAGTTTTGCCCGAGTTATTTTTTGCCCTTTTACGACAGAAAACATATTCACTCCAGTTATCACCTGTAATCCCTATTCCTATCCCTACCCTATCAACCTTACCTAAACGTCTTGGAACTGATAAATAGAAATTACACGTTTGTTTGTTTATTGTTGTTTAACGTCCCACTCAAGAATCTTTCACTCACATGGAGACGTCACCAAATGCCGGCGAAAGACTTCAAATTTTGGCCTATGCTCAGCACTTACGGCCATTGAACAGTGAGGGTTCTTTAACGTGCTGACACCTACTGTGACATGGGACTGCGGTTTTTACTGTCTCAATCGGAAGGACAAGAAACCAACCTGCTGGCGGCTGGGCTCGAACTCACGATCAAGAGTCAAGCGCACTACCGACTAAGTCAGGCTGGCTCAGAAATTACACATAGTACCATACTTTAACATTGTACCTGTCAAAAGACCACCAACCTGCCATAACAATGCCAAAAGATCTTGAAGCACACAGAATGATCTTTATCCTGTGTGTAAATCATTGATCAGAACTCCCATGTTTATATAACCTTTCACTTAAACTTAAGTGATGGCTGAACAACTGGAAAATGAAAATGATAAATGTCCAATAATTGACATCAGTGATCAATAATGTATTAAGTCATTGTGATTCAAATATTATCTAAGGAAGTGCTACTTCATTGTTTTTTCCTAAAGTCTGATAAATTTATTGACTTTGGAGAAATGTGTATTTAACTAGAGATTGAAACTCATGATGAATGTGTTTCATTTAGCATTAGAAGTTGAATTATTTATGTACTTCTGTTGTAAATCTATTGTAAGATTCAATCCATGGTTCCCATATAGATGGGGATACAGTAAGTGGTATGTCATGGTGGTCACCAGTTTGGCCACATGGGTTTTCCCAGGGTACATCAATTTCGTCCTGAAGTAAACATCCCCTGACACCAACATCAGAGTCAATCAGAGACACGTTACCTTGTTTATTAATGATTTTGAAATAAATAAAGTTTATATTTATAGAATGTATGGCAAAGAATACTACGGAAGCCTAAAAGGGTCACTCTGAAAAGAAAAAGAATATGTCCATTTTCTTGTTAAACACACTGTTATCTCGTTACGCATTTCCCGTTAAAAACATCTCATAAAAGTATCTGTAAAAATAATTAAAAACGCGTTATTTATTGTTATCTCGTTAAAACGCGGTTATCTCAAATGCGTTATTGTCATTAAAACGTGAACACATTTTAATAATTATTTCGTTAAAACACACATATGTTAAAACGCGTTTTTTTATCTCGTAAATAAATAGTTACACGTTAAAATGCATTAGTTATCGATAAAGAATGCCGTTAAAAGTGTTAATTATGGTGTTAAAACACGCGATAATACTGTTAAAACGCGTTATAAACAAATATATAGTATAATAACACTTGGACTTATATGTGAATACTATCGTAAATACATTACAAGTATAGTGATACAAACAGTGAATATACGTGAGCACACGCCCTATTTAATACTAGTTCACACACATATGTAACCCCCTCATTACCTAAATTCACAATACTCCATGATTTAACAAATGCTTGTCGGAACACGGACACAAATAGGGCAAATTATACTACTCGATACCCTAGTTCCACTTTTAATTTTCCTGTGCTCTTACGTGGGTTTAAAGCAAATCACACAAGTTTAAATGCAAATATAAACATATAAACCACGTAAAAAACACACTGTTTGTTTGTTTGTTTATTGTTGTTTAACACACTCATGAATATCTATATGGAATCACCAAATGCAAGTAAATTTTGGATAAAGCACTTACGGCCATGTGAGGGTTCCTTAAACACACTTACTGTAATAGTTTTTAGTCTCATTACAAACCAACCTATCGGTAGCGGGACTATCACGACCTCAATCCACGAAGTACCGACTATGTATAAAAAAGAATACCGATATAAACAATAAAGGTTTAATAACACAGCAAATCTTGCATGAATTGACAATACATTTAAAGAACTACAAACATTGCATGGCGTATCTATGCGGAAAATGCAGTTTGATGACTAAAGAATGCTCATGTGAACACACGTTTTGAAATAAATAACGCGTTTTAACGAGATTACGCACACATACTATCGCGTTTTAACGAAATAAATACACAAGATAAATAATGATAACGAGATAATGCCAAGTGTACACACGTTTTGAAAACTACCGCGTTTTAACAAGAAAAATTAACGCGTTAAAACGACATAAACACTCATGTATCTAGAAAATGTGAACACACTGAAATACCATTTATACACATAAGTATCTGTAAAAAAAAAAACAATTGTTTATGACAAATAATGCCATGTGAACACACTTTAATATTAGTTACACACATATGTATCTATAAATACACAAGTATATGATAAAGAATGCCATGTGAACACACACATATGTATCTATAAATACACAAGTATTATAAAGCACATGTTAAGTATACAAGTTACAATATGTATCTATAGTATATGATAACGAATGCCATGTACACATTTTAAATAGTTACACACATACGTACTATAAACACTAAGTATATGATAAACCATGCCATTACACAGAAAAAACCATGTGCACTTAAAATTAGTAAAATAGTATAGTAACAGAATTATGCCATCACATGTGGAACAAACTGAAATACACAGTATGTGTTACGTTAACAATTTTTGCCTTTTAGTAAGTACCTGTGTTTAGGCTTCGTCAAATGAGAAAAATTTTAATAGAATTTGCTTTATGAATTTAATAGAAAAGTAAGGAGTAAATTAGATAAGGTTGGTAAAATTTTCTGAAACCAAGGAAGAGTCTCAGCTATTAAATTCATAAAATTTAATTTGCCGATGTTATACCCCCTCATTGTTACAAATGAATCTTTAAATTCAAAATGTTTCTATAACGAAATAAAAATATCCATTTATTTTCTCTCTATATGAAGATTATTGCGACATTTATTTGAACATTACTCAAAATCCATGTGTAAGAACATAAATGTTTGGATTGAATGGAAATGTGTATATTCTTTAAAAGCCAGTTAAAAGGTTTCGGAACGACTAATTTGGTTAACATAAATAGATTTACAGATTATCTCTCCTTTAATATTTATCTTGTGTCAGGTGAATTAATCAGTCCTTTTGGAAAAGTAGAGATAATTTAGAATAAACATCTAAAGTGATTTATTAAGGAGAAATTTAGTTGAAAATGTATAGTCAATAAAATGAAGAAAAATATTTTGAATGATGTAAAATTTTGTCATCATCTGAGATTGAAATAAGTTTGTCAATGAAAATGTCTATGTACATGTACATGTATATGTAAATTCATCAAATTCTGCCATTGTCCTTGGTTTAATGGTGGGCATGTATATTTATTAAATGCATGTGTAATCATACAGTTACAATACACCCATGCAATATTAGTTATATAGCATTTTACATGGGTGATACGGAAATATATTGGGTCCATGAAAAAAATGTTGTATTGGGCTCGCCTCGCCCAATACAACTTTTTTTCATGGACCCAATATATATCCATATCACTCCTGTAAAACACTTTATAACGAATTTATCCCTTTTGCCTTTTTGTTGCTTCTTAAAGTATTTTTTTTTAATGCAGTTCCGTTCTAACCTGAGTTATTTTTTCTCCGCTGCGCGAAGCAAACATATCTGTCATGTTTGTTTACAACTCTCGTCTGCTAAAAGTGATGTCACCGGTGAGGGTGATATCAAAATTAATATTAGGTGGATAGGGTAACTTGATACAAAAATATGTCATATCCTTCTAAACCAATCAGATTTCGAGTATTTTACCAGAGGTGGGATAATATGTACATGTAATGTCGTATTGCAAATAGTTGGATACGGAAATTTCGCCAGAGCTGCTTTTCTAAATTGCATTCATGTCATCCAAAATATTTGATGGCGTCGTTAAAAGCGGAATGAGTTTTAAATTTGTGTACACATATAGATAAATAAGGAACATATAATAAATACAAAACCACACAAATGTTTCTATCCGTATCATAGGACTGCACTTGATCGTTGTAGTGGATACATTGATCGCGTGCAGTCTGATGATACAAATAGAAACATGTACATGTAGTTTTGTATATGTACATGTATGTAGGCCTACATAGATCAGCATATAAATACATAAAACCATATCTCATATAAAACCATGTTTTTTTTTTCAAAATAATTCAGTTTCTGGTTTTTTTTATAATGAATTTCCATTGTTTCATTTTATAGTGCTGATAGGATTTGTGGGACACAAAGATTTAATGTCGCTAATATGTATAAATATTTACATTTCCCGCAGCAGTCTCCTATAGACTTGGTGTTAATCTAGACGGGCGTTTATATCAGCTATAAATGAAGTTCCTCATATGATGTCGCACAGTGATGTAATTTTTATTCATATAAATGACCTCACATCAAGAATTTTCATTAAAAAAAACTCTATACATTGAACAATGGTGTTCGGTCATTATGAGACCAATCATGTATAGGTCTGGTTATTCAATTCCATTACCATATTTTGTTTTTCAATTTGAACTATGAAATGTAAGTAAAACAAAATGAATGCTTGTCAGCATGCATTTATTGTCTCTTGACAAGCATTCATTCATTAAATAGAAAAAATGTAATATAAAGAATTTAATTTTCTGTTAAAATAACTATGGTAAATCTTTAAAAGAGAAAATGTTAACATGTTTAGCAAATATACAATGAAAGTGAGAAGTGTTCAATGATAATATATGTTCATATGTATATATATATATATATATAATATATATATATATATATATATATATATACATATATATATATATATATATATATATATATATATATACATACCCTATATATATATATATATATATATACATATATATATATATATATATATATATATTATATATCTACCCTATATACATACATACATACATATATATATATATATATATATATATATATACCCTATATATATATACATATATACATACATATATATACATATACATACATACATATGTACATGTATATCATTCTATTATTATAAGAATTAAGACTCTAGGAGCAATATTTTTTCTAATTCACATAATGAAAACACAGACATACCTTAGTCTGCATTTATTTTTATTCTCGCCATTATTTTGTTTACAATACTCCCTGGTTTGCACAACTTTGAAGATAATCACCTCACAACAAAATAATTAATTACATACATGAATATTTTGTACTCTGAATAGAGGACAGGTAAACGTATCATGGAAAATATCTCTGTCAGATATTTTAAATCGTTCAATTCATAATCTGAATTCAATGCAACCTGATGGGTTTTTTTTGTATGTATTTCAATAAATATTTCAACCTTTGGAAATTATAAATATTACTGTTAAATGAAATGCATTTTGAATACTAATATTCATCTCAATTCGTCATTAGGAAAGATGTTTAAAAGTGTACTGTGTTTCAATATAAGGAATGATATTTTGACAAAAAGTTTATTGAAAGGTAGGAACAAGATACAGCAGGTGTTAAAAGGTGTATTACCTGAGTAATACCTGTATTTTATCAGAGTTGTGCAGTATAGGTTACCTTAGGTTATGATATCAAAGGTGTGTTTATGAAAGTTTATACATTTTAAATCATGCAAAATTGAATTAGGTAGTTGAGATATAATATTGAAATATGTATTCCCTACGGTTGAAGATGGCAAGCAATAATATTAACATTCATGAGTGGTCTATCAACATTTCGAGCATTTAAACGGGGGAAAGTGCCGTTTTTGTAGGTACGACTATCACCTTGCGTGTACAGTTGACAATGAAACAAGAGGACAACATATTCCAGGTAAAAGCTATGTACATTATCACATTTAGCCGTGCACTATTATGGGACTCTAAACTATGATTATATACCCAGACAATGGCATCATTTTAAATTACCATATTTTGGATAACATCAAATGAGGAATTTATAAAAGTGAAATTCAGTGACGTTAAAAATTGTGATGTGTTGCCGTACAGCTTAATCTTATCTGCATTTTTTTGGATAGATTTCAGATTCTGAGGATTATTTTAATTCAAATTAATTTCAACAGGTGCTAAGATGAAAATTTATGAATGTTAATGTTGCCGATTAATTTGCTCTTGCTAAAAGAAGCAACCAAGGTGATAGTTTAAACGATTTGATGGTTCTTTGACTTGGAGATATTAGCCAAGCAGAAGGGACATGATGCTTTTGTTATATTTGCTGATAAGAGATTCACAAACTATGTGATTTTCATTTGAGATAAAAAGTGAAGAGGTATCCCTTTAGATGACGAAGTAGCAGTCAGAATGTTAAAGTTGTGTCATAATGATAAATTGATGGGCAAACAAATTCAAAAGGGGTGTCAAGTTTCTCTTTAATCAAAGGAACAGCTATGTGTTGGAGTACTGTATTGTCGGTAGCATATATAGGAATACGGTTTTGCCAAGTCTGAGAGAAATTGGTCATGTAAAATGGATGTACATGGTATAAATTGAAATTGATTGTCAACAATCAATGTAGATGTCAAATTTCTGGAAAAAAGTGAATATTTGATATCTTTGTACTTAATACTTCATTAGACTCACCTTGACAAACTGAAATTGTAAACATGTCACAAAATCGTCTTTCTTTCGAGAGGAAGGGGTCAGTCGCCCCTCTTCCTTCATCGCCAACTTTCGCTAAAGGAACAAGAAGATTTAGTCTCGCTACTGTTGCGCAACATGTGATTATGGATCAGAGGAAAGTTTTCCTAAGGTAAAACAAGTTTTGTCTTTAATTTTACAGGTAAAATGATACTTAAAACATTCTCTAATCTAAAGGTGACAAAATCATTTTGTAAAAACCGCTGCAGTAAAGACAAGATTTAAACAGTTAAGATCCCTATTCTAATAGAAATACTGCATCTGTAAAGATGTAAAAATCCCAGATGAAGGAATTGTCATATTTAGGTGTAAGAATTGCTATCAATTATCATTCTTATGATACAGTAATCTTGGCAGTACTTAATCAAAACAGATCGTAAATCATTAATCGATAAAATGTCCATACGGCCATAATACACACTTTACCATTAAACATTGCATCGTTCATGATACAAAATTCCCTTGTGAATGCAATGATTGGTATAAAACATAGCAAAAAATTTTGGCTGTGATATAGTAATTTTGGAAGAGTTTGAAACAAAAGATTTTAAATCAGTAATTGATAAATTTTATCATTATACAATCATTATACAACATTTACTGATTACAGATTTACACTTTAATATGTGAACGTCAAGTAATTTTTGAGAAATTATTTACCAGTACATGTATATTGTATTAAAGGGACATTAGTTTTTTTTTTTTTCTTTTCAAAAAATGTTCTTTCCTTTTTAACTACTTACATGTAGATTGATATATAATATCAAAATAGAGCTATACACAGGCATAACAATTCTATAATTCCTATAGATTTTGTGAAAATTTGCTTTTGAAACCCAGATTTGGCACTTTTTCACCTGCAATTCATTAACTCAACCTTACTATTTGTATATGAATACCATACTGGACCTGACCTTATTTTCCAAAAAAAATATATAGGAATATATGGTAAGACTTTTTTATGTCTGTGTATAGCTCTTATTTGTTATTGTACATCAAGTACAAGAAGTTCAAGTAAAAAAAATTGAAATTATTTTTTTGGTAAACACAGTTAATGCCCCTTTAATTTTATACTTTTTAACAAAATGAAATACAAAATGTCAATTCACTGTGACCTGTTGTTTTTTCTCAATATACATGTAGGTTATTCCCTTCATCATTATGACTTGCTTTATAAGAACTTAGAAATTTACATTTTTATTGCAGATCATCGCAGAATATATTAACACATCAATTGAAATATATATGTCATTTAAGTTTTTCTAATTGAAGTGGAATTTTTGTGCAAAAACAACATCAACACCATTAAACACAACAATTTTATTGCTTATTTTGTTATAAGAGTCTTTGATATACATATTAAGTCTCAGTGACCTACTTTCCTTTCATCTACACATTAATCTGTGTCACTTTTTTTTTCAAATTCGTAATATGTTATATTTAGCATTTTAAGTATTTTTAAGAGAAAATACAGGGGCATAAAACTTGATAAAGTGTAAGTGTTTCTTTCAAGAGAATATGTGCATGTTTTAGTGGTGATAGATGCCACTCAGGTGGTGACTTACTGCCTTTGTAATATGCTGTGCTGTTTTCACATTTTAAATATTTTCAACGGAACATGCAGTGGTATCAAACAGGATAAAGTGTGTGTGTTTCTTAAAATAGAATATGTATACATTTAGTGGTGATAGAAGTCCCTCTGTTAGGTGGTGACTTATTGTTTTTCCATTGCCTTCATTTGTAATGTGCAGTTTGTGTCGTGGTGGTCTTCATCATGCTAGAACAATTAAGCCTTTTAATTACAATAGAGCCTGTTTTGAGAGACCACCCCATCAACCACTGAAACATAATCTCTCAAGATAGGTGATCTCTCAAAAGTGGTATTACTTACAGAGATATTCATCTGAATGGTCTCAAAAGACAGGTGGTCTTTCATGACAGTGGTCTCTCAAGACATGTTCCACTGTATTTCTCTTCCAAAATGTACCACACCAATTCTCTTAAAATGATATATAGCATCTGTAAGGTTTCCTAGCAATGGTACATTATGTAAATAAACAAATTTAATGGTGCTCTTTTCACAAACTTTCAGTCAGTAAGGTACATAAAACTCATACTTAAAATTCCCCATTTTCCAGCTTGAATGGCATCTTAGACGTTGGGGCATTATTTCACCGACATGCACCTTACTTAAGAAGCATTTTATGTTTTAAATGTATTGATTAGTGTTTTTTCATTCAACGGAAAAATTTCATAATAAAAAGAATAGTAATGAATAAAAATCTCATGAAATTCTGTAAAAGCATGTTATTAATAGATACCGGTACTTGGTAAAAGTAGGGGCTTGTCACCATAAAACTTGAGAATTTACTTATTTCTGAGAGTATTCTCAAATTTGACTGCTTAGCCAATATCAAATTCAAGGATTAGCCAAAGTCGAGTAAAAATGTCTGACTTGTAGTTCTTAAGTTTTATGGTGCCAGGCCCTGATTAAAATTTGTTTTTAGTCAGATATTTCAAATAGCAATTAACTTTTTGGACAGAATCTTGGTACCACCATTATAAGGACCACACTGTGCACTGCATATACCCCAGCATCTACAGCTACATGTACATGTAGGTACCGCTATTATAAGAACCATAGTGCACTGTTTACCCCAGCATCTATATCTAGGGGCCATATTTATTAGAACCACAGTGCTCTCCATGTCCCAGCATATATTGCCGTCTTTATACAATAAATGCTACAGTGCACCACATACCCCACTTTCTAGATCCCAACATTATAAGAACCCTGTACGCTGTAGTATAGCAGCTAGGTGCCACCATTACAATAACCACATAGCACTGCATACACCATTACAAGAACTACATTGCACAGCATATACCATTTAAGAACCACATTGCACTGCATACACCATTACAAGAACTTCATTGCACAGCATACACCATTTAAGAACCACATTGCACTGCTTATACACCATTTAAAAACCACATTGCACTGCATACACCATTACAAGAATCTCATTGTACAGCATACACATGTACACCATTTAAAGCGATATAAGCTGTCACGATGATTATTTTTGTCCCCTGACATATAGTCGAGAATATGATAAAATGTGTGTTCAAATACATTATCAAACACTTAAAACGTTGTAAGAGATCTTCTTTTCGAAGTTATTTGTTTTATTAGACTTTAGGTTTTCCCGTACCTTAAGAAATTTAGCTGTATTTCCGTATGCAATGACCTTTTAGATAAACTCTTTCGCCATATCAAATGTACTTCGTAATTCGGTCAGGGGATCTCGGTCCTTTATGCGCTCAGACTATGTTAAAGTCGGCTGATTTTTAATGTGTTTTATATTCATTTTTAAAATACAGGACGTGATTTTTATTGGAAAGTGCATGTATTATGTAAAATATATGCTTTTCAAGCTATTTTAAATACCTGAAGAAAATTGGATGAATATACGAATAAATATATCTGGTCACTAAAAGAAATGTTTCCAATCTTTAATGTTACCCTGAATGCTGACATTGACAAAATCAAAACAATATAACTGTGAAAAGTATGCGTCCTTACATTTTACAATCATGCCACCATGTCCGGTGGAGTTGGGCATTTCATGATCATATGTGTCAAGAATGATAAAGCCAAGAATGCCATGGGATGAGTTAAAATGGGTTGAGATCACCCGATATACCCAACACGTGGACAATTCAGAAATGAATGTTTTGAAACGACGAAAAAGACAAACTTTGCCTGGTTTAGGTATGAAATGATGATGTACAAAAATAAACGCAAAGGGTAATATGAACAGAATGTATATTAACTGCAAATAGCAGGTGTTTATTGGTCACTCGGTTATCTTCGTAAAAAATTACCGAAAGTTAATATCATTTGTTACCGAAAGTTAATAGCATTTGTTATTCTAACCAGCAGATGGTCTCTTTGGAATATATATGAGATAGAATATTACATAAAATGGGCATGTAATTTCTTTTTACTTACGACAGCTCATATCGCTTTAAGAACCACATTGCACTGCATACACCATTACAAGAACAACATTGCTCAGCATACCACAGGTCCAAAACTCTAGATTTATGTACTTGTACTTGACCCCTGACCTATAACAGTCCAAATCAATAGAAAAAAATCTCAGGTCACTGACCTTGTGTACACATTCTGTCTATTATGATTTATAAATGATTTGTTTACAAATTTGCCAATTGTTGTTTAACAAACACAGGTAAATTCTAAGTTTGAGAAGTTTCATTACAATAGTTGTTAAGTAGTTTCATTACGTATACTGTTTTCTATATACAGGTGAGTAAGTATTGCATTTCTTTGCAATTAAAACTTCAGGTAACTCCATGTATTGAAGTATCTATACCAGTATATTTGTTTACACTTTACCACTTATTGTTAGGACTCTTTGTATAATGAATTCCACTTGACACTTCCATGTTAACTACTGTGTAAAATTAATCCCAAGGAGTTGGACTTGTGTTATTCAGGCTTATAATGGTGTTTGGTTTATAGGCGACTAAAAAATATCAGTGAGTGGCTAGACATGGATTTGAAACCAGGTCCCCTTGTGACATAATGCAAACCATTGTTGTACATATTTATGGTAGATGCACAAGGTGTATATGTACATGTGTTTCATGCATCTGTGCATTGCATGATGTGTATGTGTGTGTATGCTTGCATTGCGTGGTGTATGTATATGCATACATTGCATGGTGTGTGTGTGTGTGTGTGTGCATTGCATGATGTGTGTGGGTGCATTGCATAATGTGTGTGTGCACATGCATTGCATGTTGTGTGTATGTGTGTGTGTGTGCATTGCATGGTGTGTGTGTGTGCATTGCATGGTATGTGCATTGAATGTTATGTGTGTGCTTGTGCATTGCATGATTGTGTGTCTGCATGCATTGCATGATGTGTGTGTTGCATTTGCATTGCATGGTGTGTGTTGTGTCACTGTACATTAGTTATGGATTTGTGTGTAAACTTAACTATTAGTTGAACAATTCAGACTTTTTCTAAAATCCATGCCAGTTATATTTAAATTTGGTATATAGCATCTTTAGGGTCAAGGTGACAATGATTTTGAATTCTAATACCCACAGGTTGAGGATTTTGCAAGTAGGGTATGGAAATAAGGTGCTGCGTAATGCCTTTTTGACCCCTTGATAAATCTCTCCTGAAATTATTTTCCCATTCGATTTATCTCAGATAAAAATTCTTCAGTAATATAATTTAAATTCTAACCGTTACGATCCAGACAAAGTTCAATAGGTTTTTACTTCATTATATTAGAAATTGTTTGATTTGTGCTTTGTGTTCAAGTATAAGGAACATGTATGTGATCTTAGAATAGAAAATGGGTAAATATTCCGTGAAAGCAATTCATGTTGAATACTTTTTATAATTAACTTTTATCAAATTATTTAAATTTTTTTTTCATCTTTTACCCCTAAAGTAAGCAAACTTTGATTCACAATATAAATACTTAACAGACTGAAAAGGTGATATCTTAAGATGAAATAATCTAAAAAATATTCATATATAATTTAAATTCATAAAAAATTCTTGGGGTTAAAATTTTGTTGTTGTTTTAAATAAAACAAATTCATTGAACTTAAAAAAGTCTGTAAGTAAAGGAACCTATTACTCTTACTATATTTTATGTAAAATTTCATTGATAAACAAAATTAAAACAACAACAAAATTTTCTGATTCTACAGTAAATAAAATGTTCAATTTCAAGGAATTTCCTAAAATTAATCATAAAACATGATATGGCTTCATTTACTGAAAAATGAATATCATTGGTTGATTTGTATTAAGATTTGCATTTCCACTGAAGAAGAGCTACTCTATCTACATTGTACGATGCTTTGTGGTTTCCTGATAAAGTGGTACCTGCCTAGAGAGACCACCCTTTTAATTCTAGAGAACTTTTGATTTTGGTCATCAATGATGAAGTGTTTGGCCAGCCAATTCTTTCCCTGGGCAAATTTTCTATGAAGAGAGGTGGGGTTGGGGGTTAAGAATTATCAATGGAAATTATTGTATAGCTAATTTTTTCCCCAGGGAAACTTTTGTCCAGCTAATTTTTTCCCCAGGGAAACTTTTGTCTAGCCAAATTCTTCTCTATGGAAAATTAACTTAAAGAGTGGGACTGAATAAGCTGCATATTGCATATTTGAATCAATGTTTAGAAACCCCAGGTGCTACAGATAAATTAACATACTCCGGGATCAATAAGTCAGTCGACACTTGGTAAAATCCAAAATTTTATCACAGTATTTGGACACCAGAGTAAGTTGTTGATCTAATATTTGCTCTGTGTATGAAGTGTTTAGATTTTGGTAGTGATTGTTGATGTAAGGTTTGGCTGCCGAAACAAACAAATTTAAATCGGTATATCAATAAAAAGTGTGAAAAGGTCGGAACTCATTCAGTTTGCGTATCAATATTTTCCTAAGTCACATTTAATGTCTTCAGCTGTTTGTAATTCACCTAATTCAAATCAATTAAATTTAATTTGAATTTACAAAGCCTCATGTTTATCAAACTTATGAGTTAGTTTGGGACCCAAGGTCTTAAGTCTTTTCTGTTTTCCCTAATAAATTAGAATCAAGTACTCAAATAAATCTATTAGATTTTCATTGGTTACAAACCAGTCTGACAGTTCGCAGCTATACAAAATCTCGGAGACATTGGCTCATGATTAAAAACTAAAGTGAAAGTTTCTGACTTCAATCAAATCATTATCAGTCCTCTACCAAGGGTGGGGTATAATCAATTTTTGTGTACATCAGTCCATCAGTCCATAATTTTTAGTCTGTCTGGTTGAGGTTTTGGTCAAAGTTTTATAATTGTTTATGCTATGATATATGTAGGTCTTGTGCTATGATACATGGGGGTTTTGTTTCATGATACATGTAGGTCTTATGTCATAAAACATGTAGGTCTTGTGTCTTGATACACTTGGGTCTTGTGTTATGATACATGCAGGACTTGTGTCATGATACATGTAGGTCTTGTGTCATGATACATGTAGGTCTTGTCATGACACATGTAGGTCTTATGACATGATACATGTAGGTCTTGTGTCATGATACATGTAGGTCTTGTGTCATGATACATGTAGGTCTTGTGTCATGATACATATAGGTCTTGTGTCATGATACATGTAGGTCTTATGTAATGATACATGTAGGTCTTATGTCATAAAACATGTAGGTCTTGTGTCTTGATACACTTGGGTCTTGTGTTATGATACATGCAGACTTGTGTCATGATACATGTAGGTCTTGTGTCATGATACATGTAGGTCTTGTCATGACACATGTAGGTCTTATGACATGATACATGTAGGTCTGGTGTCATGATACATGTAGGTCTTGTGTCATGATACATATAGGTCTTGTGTCATGATACATGTAGGTCTTATGTAATGATACATGTAGGTCTTATGTTATGATGCATGTAGGTCTTGTGTCATGATACATGTAGGCCTTATGTCATGATACATGTAGGTCTTATGTCATGTTACATATTGGTTTTGTATCATGATACACTTGGGCCTTTTTTCCACGATACATGTAGGTCTTGTGTCATGATACATGTCAGTTTTGTATCATGATGCACTTGGGCCTTTTTCATGATACATGTAGGTCTTGTGTCATGATACATGTAGGTTTTGTGTTATGATACACTTTGGCTTTGTGTCATGGTACATGTAAGTCTTGTGTCACTGCATGATCACACATAAAAAGCTTAATGCCATGGGTCCTTATTTCAAGACTGTACATGTATGAACTGTTTGGCCTTGTTTAGTAGAAGATTTAGCACATAAAAGAACCTTCCTTTCAAAGAGTCTTTTATATGATTTCTAAGTCTATAAAGGTCTCCTGTCACTGTTGGCATTGGTAATTAGAACCCTCAGAACTTCACATGCATGATTCCTTCATATAAGACTTGAGCACAAGTTCTTTCATATGAGACTTGAGCCTAAGGTCTTCTATGTGAGAATGAGTCTTTGGTCTTGCATACGAGATTTGATTCTTTGGTCTTTTATATGTAACTTGAATCTAAGGTCTTCCATATGAGACTTGAGTCTTTGGTCTTTCATATGAGATGTGAGTCTCAAGTATTTCATATGAAAATTTAGTCTAAGGTCTTCATATCTGACTTGATTCTTTGGTCTTTGATAAGAGACTTGAGTCTTTGGTCTTTTATATGTGACTTGACTTTTTGGTCTTTTATATGTGACTTGAGTCTAAGGTCTTCCATGTGAGAATTGAGTCTTTGGTCTTGCATATAAGACTTGAATCTTGAGCTTTTCATATGAGACTTGAGTCTAAGGTCTTCCTTGTGAGAATTGAGTCTAAGGTCTTTCACATGAGACTTATGTCTTTGGTCTTTCGTATGATGATTGAGTCTTAGGTCTTTCATATGAAACTGGAGGCAAAGGTTTTCATATGGTACTTGAGTTTAAGATGTTTCATATGGTACGTGGGTCTTTGGTCATACATACTACTTGTATCTTGGTACTTAAAGGTCAAAGGGTTAAGACAAACAAAGCTTCAAATTTTTACTCTAAATTTGTAACCATGAGCAGGATGTAAAGAAATAAAAGCAACATATCAAAAGCTGAGACATCAAGAGGTAAATTGAGGAAAAGTAAAGTTTTTCTTCTTGTTTATCAACATGTAGCCACTCTCGAAGCTAGAAAAATCTCCATAGATTTACAAATTTGACCCATCATGTGAAGTGTGCAGGAAATAAGATGGAAATAATCACAAAATAGAGACATCTTTGAATTGACTTTATTGTCATGATAAGAAGATCCTTCCCACTGATTATCAGTATCTAAAATGCATGAAAATTTGTAAAAAGTTGGAAAGGGACGTACACGGTCTATACAGCACTGTCAGTGTGTAGGAAATAAAATGATGTAGACTTTGTCAAGTCACTCTATTTAATTCACAAAACTGAAATGAAATTTTTTAAAGATTTAAATCCCATACTCTGAGATGCTGTGTTTATATCTATGTATAATGATTATATTGCATATCAATATAACAGTATCACGGGCGGGAAGTACGTAATGATGTGAAAGTAACGATGCAAAAGTAACGTCAGTAGGCGACATTGATCTAGATAGGCGTATTGATCTATACCGATATTTCTAATGATAACACATTTCAACAAATAAGTACCATTTAAGGTACGGGAGAAGAAAAACACTTCAATATATTTCTGTTTAGTTGATCATATATTTAAATACTCTGATAAAAGTGAACATTAAATATTTCTGACAACTTTATAAATTGAATTTATTTTCATCAAATTCTTTTCAAGAATATATTTATATCAGATCAGATTGAACATAGTTGATCTAACACACCTGAGTCAAAAAGTAATGGATTCTTCATGTGAAATATTCAGTGTATCTGTCTAGTTTTTTGTTCCCTTGTCATTTGGGAGGTGTCTATAAACACTGGCCCAGTGGTTAATGCACGTTCAAGCCCTACGGGTGTCTAAGCTGATTTTGTGAAAAACATTTCCATTTTACTTGAGAAGAGGTCAGTGGTCTCTTGGGTACATTGTAACCGGATCCTCTCCTGCCACCATTAAAAACTGGCAGCCACCATATGACTGAAAAATTGTTGAGTGTGGCATAAAACAACATTCAAAATTCAAATCCACTTATATGGAACTGCTATGAATTTTGACAAGTGCTCAAGATCTTGGACAGTATTGGCTCCTATCTAATTAATTAGCATTTATTGAAAAAATGTGGATGTGTATTGGTATACAGACATTAAAAGTAGTCACATCTGCACATATATATACCTGTATATACTGAGATATTTGTATAGACTCTAATTGAATCACTCAAAAGCAAACAGGTAAATTCTGATTTTGAACATGAGTGTTTATACCTAGATCATTCAATATGATTGTAAGGTGATTATTTATAGTGATGAAAGCAGTCAAAACTCGGATTTGACCTGTTTCGTATAAAAAGTAGTTCTGGCATGTGGCTGTATGAAAGTCGTTATTCATAGGTGAATAATCATACAGAAAACATTCATCATGAAGGACATATTTGAAGAATTGATAATTAAATGTGTTGTGTGTTTATAATATGTTTGGAAAATTTAATATAAAAAAGTTGAAAAGCTTGTTACATAAAGCTATCAATATTAGATATACAAATGTATATACATGTATAAGAAAAGCCACCAGAGGTCACTTAGTTGCCTATCATATGTACTTCTGTAAAACATGATAAATTTTCAACGATTATTAATGAATTATTCATAGCAGCAATTAAATGCAAGTTTTCATAGTGAGGTACATATTGTATACATGAACAAATTTAAAGTGCAAATATTAATCAGATTTATCAAATCTTGTCCTTGGCATCACGAACTGCATTTTACTGAATGGCATACCGTATTTGACCCAATAAGCACCCAGGGTACTACAAAAGTAGGGGGAAAAGGGATGGGCATTTATTGACCAATTAATAGTCAAATTCACGTAAAGCAGTTAATTTTTTATAAGGCGCGGTGGTAGAGCTGTTGTAGTTAAGACAGTGGACACCAATCGACATTCTTGTGTTGCATGGGGCTAGAGATAAAATGTCATTTACATTTTTCTGGTCCACATCGCCTAGTCAACCAGCTAGAATAGATACATAATCATGTATGAAAAAAAGGGGGGTGGGGCACTTATAGGGACATGGGCGCTTATTGGGTCGAATACAGTATATAAAATGTCATAAAATATGTCATGATGAGAGCCTGTGTCATATGATATTTATCAAACGAGTTCAATAATTTGACATGACACCTGCCTTTAAATGTCCCGTTGTTTAAACATTTTTTCATGATCAGCTATATTGTGACAGCCAGATTTAATGGTGGAGGATTATGTCGTGAGGTTGTTCTCTGACAGAGAATGTTGTAATTGCAGTTTTTTTCTGAGATTTTTTTTTTGTGCATTCTTTTACGTAAATATCAAACAGACATCAATTTCACATAATTGGTATTTGCTCACCTTTAGCAGATCCGATAAATCAAAATAATTGAAACGGAGGAAATGACAATATTTTATTTGCCTGTTATATGTGTTTATTTTTACTCTTTATTATTGTTTCAAGAATCACCTGAGGTCTAAAATCAAAGGCAACATTTCATTTCTGTAGTTTTATTGCATCCACATAAATTCTAATGTGCACGCAAGAAATATTGCAGGTAAATTTTATATACCTGAACTAGGTAATTGTAAACTGGCTCAAGTTTTGAATTGTCAGTGGAGAAAATACCTTGCGTTTTTATTGTCTGTTTTTTTTCACAGTTTTTTTTTATTATGGGCAGTCAGTCATTATGTTTTTCAAAGCTTAATGTCAATCTGCAAATTCCTAAAACTGGTCATTGAATGGGAAAACATGAAAATTACATCTGGTGAATTAGATATTAAAGCTGTAAAGACAGTCTCAATCATGCACATTACAATACAGTAAAACTGTTATCATTGAGATGGGAAAACATGAAAATTACATCTTGTGAATTAGATATTAAACCCTGTACAGTGGACAGTGGGAAATCATAAACATTACAATACAGTAAAACTGTGATCATTGAGATGGGAAAACATGAAAATTACATCTTGTGAATTAGATATTAAACCCTGTACAGTAGACAGTGGGAAATCATAAACATTACAATACAGTAAAACTGTGATCATTGAGATGGGAAAACATGAAAATTACATCTGGTGAATTAGATATTAAACCCTGTATAGTAGACAGTGGGAAATCATAAACAAACTTGTATATATAATGACCTCCTTAGGGACACAAGTGAGGTGGTATTTATATAGAGGTTAATATGTACACAAATGGTACTATTGGGGGACAACAAAAAATGGTCTTTGTGACCAGGTGGTCTTTATACACAGGCGGTCACTAAAGCAGGTTTAATTTTATTAAACTTCAGTTGTAAATGAGAGTTTTGCAGGCAAACTGACAAACTTCCTCTCAAAATCAATGTACCGTATTTGACCCATTAAGCACCCAGGGTGCTATAAAAATCGGTAAGAAGGGGTGGGTGCTTAATGGGACCAATTAATAGTCAAACTGACGTAAAACAGTTAATTTTTTTTATAAGGCACAGTGGTAAAGTTGTTGTAGTTTTTACCGAGGGCACCTATCAACATAATTCTGTTACTAGGGGGGGGGCTACAGATAAACTGTTACTTACGGTTTCTCAGGTCTATATCTCATTGTCAACCAGCTCGAAAAGATTCTCAATGCTATGTGAAAAAAGGGAAAGGGGCACTTATAGGGACATGAGCACTTAGTGGGTGGAATATGGTAAGCTCAATTAGGCTCAAAACAGTGTTTATTAGAGGTGAGATATATTTTGGTTTGCAATCTACATGTGTGTATATTTAATTTAGTTTTAATGTATTTTATTTTCAAAAGAAATAAAAATTAGATGGTTCAAAATTTGTGACAACATTGAACTAACAACCTATCCCTAGAAATTCTTGTATTATTTCACACATACAGATAACATCTTATAGGTGTGAGATGGGCCATTACCGTATTTGACCCATTAAGCGCCCAGGGTGCTACAAAAATCAGGAAAAGGGGTGGGCACTTAATGGGACCAATTGATAGTCAAATTGATATAAAACACTTTATTTTTATAAGGCACATTTAATTGTAAAGTTGTTGTTGTTATTACCAAGGACATCTATCAACATTCTTCTGTTGCTGGTGGGCTACAGATAAAACTGTTGCTTACAGGTTTTCAGGTCCATTCTGACAAGAAAAGATTCTCAATTGTGTGTACAAAATGGTAAGCAAATCTGAACTAAAGGGGAAAGGATGCTTATAGGAACATGGGCGCTTAATGGTTCGATTACGGTAATTTTCGTAAGTCTAAGAACATGCTCATCTTAGTCTGTTTAGCCAATCAAGTTAAAGGATTTGCTGATGTTAAGAACATTCCTAGACATAAAACATTTCCGTTTCTTCTAAGACAAAAATGTCATATCTGTTAGATACTTGTAATGCCTCTTTGAAAATACTGATTTTGTCCATAATTTGCATATTTATGCAAATTATCTAGATACATGTAACCTTGAGATGGGTTTGAAATTTACAAGGTTATTGAGGTATTTATGGTATATATACCTGTATGTAAGTAAATTCTTACAATATGTACAAAGTTACATGTAATTGTATTTCATCTCTAAGCTTTAATGTGTTACTCTGCATTTTCTACAGATAACTGTAAGCAACAATTGTTTTTTTGTAAATGAACTTTGACCTTGACAGTGTATCACATCAATAAGCAAACCTGTAAAGAGGTCAAGTGATGCTCTTTCTTACACATTTTTTTGATAAATGTGTACTTCACATTTTGATACTGTGAATTAGCCTTTGAAGTCATTTTTTACCTTTCGCATACAGATCACATAAAAGAGGTAAAAACTCTTGAATTCCTCTGTAGCGATAATTTTCAAACAATTTTATCAGTAAGCCTATACCTCAGTAATTTTCATACAAGTTTAATGGTAATAACCTCATAGTTGAAAATGTTTATAGTTACAGATTTGTTTATGGTATTACGTGACTTCAAGTTTTAAAATAATCTCGGTATAATAAAAAGCACTTCCTGTTATCATTTCCAAGATATTATTGATGACATGTTGAAGATTTAAATATTTAAATATCCATAATTATGATAAACATTAGCCCTAGGGATCTCTCCCATGCTGTGATCACATTAACACAGACCGACTGATAAACACACTTACTGCCATTTATATGTACTGTCATAAATAAAATTAATAAATATACATTTGTATATACATGTATTAAACAGAATTGAGAAATGCAACATTTGAATTAGAAATGACAGTGACATAATTAAACATGGTCATTTTTTACAGAAGAACAGTAAAAATAGTAAAACATATTTTAATTTGCTTTTTTGAAAAATGTTAAAAAGGTAAATATCAGAAATGTTTGCCCAAAGGTCCCATTTCCTAAAGAAGGTCTGTCACACCTACACATGTAGGATGCCTGCCTTCTTATTTTAAGTAAACAACCCTTTATAAATTTTCTTGAATGACTTCTCTTTTGCTAATTTTTTCATAATCTTTTTGTATGTGATTTTTGTAGATCTCACAATATCATGAATTTGACAAAAGTAAAGTAAAACATATACATGTATGTACATCATTACATTCTAACCTGCTTAAGCCACTCACTGTTTTCAATGGTTGCCTGACTTATGCGACCTATATAAGCCCTTCCCATAGCATTTTCCTATATAATTAAAATCACTCAATTTAAGGACTACCCGTCCTACGCGATTAACGATCATTATTTCTCCTGAGCTCTCACTACTTTTGACATGACCTTTATTAAGTGATTTTGTCAGGAAATTTACAACTGCAAATTAATTACCGTAAGATAACATGTAAGCAAATAAAAATGTGAATAAAGGTTTTTAAAAAAGTTTCTCTTTGTAATTGTATATACATGTATGTATATACATAAAAAGTCTCTGATGATCACAAACTGGGCAACCTTAATTAAGAGACCACCTGTCATATGTGACCTCTTTTGCATCATTCCTTGAACGGTCACTTAAAACAGGTTGGACTGTATTAGTATAGGAATTAACAGAAGATCTAATGATGAACCTCTTATTTTCATAATGTTATATGTGTTTTAAAAGTATCTTATACAGTCATGCATTATATATCTTAAGTATATCAATAGTTAAATTTCACCATACTGGTGAACAGATATTACGATGTAGAATTAGGCTATATAAAAAACATTTTAGCATACGTTACTAATCTAACAGATTAATTTATTAATGTCTCGATTAATCCGTTGTGTCTTAAGATAGGGCGACACGTGTCTGGCTGGTAGCGGCAGATGTCTGCTACATAAAGGCGTAAATTTCGCCTGGTAGGTTTATCAAGGAGTTATGTAGCTTAGGATTTTGTGTGCTAGATTTAATTTAGGACCCTATTTGATATATGTGTTAAAAGTTGAGATATTTTTAGTTTTAAGTATATTTAAATCCTGTGATTTACAAGACTATAAAATTAAATTCCAATTGACACAAGTTTAAGTTTGAAATATGTTGTTTCAAACAGGCCCTTTTCAAAGAGCTCTTCAGATGAAGTAAATTTCATGATATTAAAACTGTATTCGTCACCTAAATGTTGTGAACTACCAGATATAAGTGTTCGAGCAAGAAATATTTATATTCCGGAATTGAAATGTTCATGTGACGATACCGCATTAGTCTGCTGTGTTCATAATCATTCAGTTTGAAGGCCAAGTTCTTCAATTGGAGGCATATAATTTGTTCTCTTGAGTTTGCAAGTAAATGCTGAAAAGACAATCAAAACCATGTTTTTTTAAAAGCTTGTAATACGTAAGAAAACATTTGAGATTTAAATGTTGTACCCTAAATAGCTGGACCACATTAAGTGTGACTAAGAATTGGTTGAAGAATTGGAAAACTTGAAAATGCAATTAATTATGGTCACATTACAACAATGCAAAATTATGGCATCTATAAGTATTTGGACTTAAGTCTGTGATACGATTTCAGAGATCATTTATCATTTCAGGAAATAATTCACAAAAAGATTGGAAGTACTTTGTACTTTAAATTTTTTGTTTCTCTTCTACGTGTATGTGGTCTTCGTTGATCACCGTGAATTTTATCAAAAGCAATACGTTGTCTGTTACAAAATGGAGTAGGTGATTAATGTCAATTTCTTGAGTTTAACCGTCAAATTTAAAAGAGGAATCCAATTAACTGTATTAACAAGAGGAGCGACAGTTATGTTATGAATTAGCATATAATAACAAGTTGTGATTGATGTCGAAGTTCGCCAGTGTAAAATATCAAGTTATCTGCCCTGTATTGTTGGAGTTAAAAGCCCTTGTCAAAACTTTTCTATGAACTCAGCATTCATAAATTGCTAAACAGCCATCTTTCCTGGACGATGGATTTAGATACAAATATGACAAGAGCTGGTAATAAAGAGGGGAGTAATACCATTAATATTGCGGAAAATCGCCAAAATGTAAAGGCTAATGGACGCGAAAAATCTAATTCAAAAGCTCACTTAAACAGCAGTGTGGCAAGAAATTACTGGCGAATACTTAAAGATAACGGCAAAAATGTAAAATATGCCCGACAAATGTCAGATGGACTTATTCGTGTTGATTCTAAGCAATCGACTGGATCAGATTTAGTTGAGTTCAGTGCCAGACACTGTAATTCCCCTCTACACGAAAGCTCAGGATTGATGGATTTAAAGACCAGGTACATGTAGAAGAACATGAGTTAATTATTGAGGATAAATCATAAAATATTTGATTCAAATTTTTCTATATTTTTGAAATTTTACATATTTAATTTTTTCATCAGATTTTTAGAAACTTGTCCACTTTGAGTATTTGTATGTTACGTTTGTAAATGTACTCTAGCTTCGTAACCCTTTAATAAATTTAGGAATCTTTGTAAACGAAAAAAAAAAAAGTTTTTTTAATATGTGTTATGTTTTTTTGTACATTTGACAGTTTGTATATATGGTCTCTTTAGACAGGTGGTCTCTTTTAAGAGTGGGCTTTCAAGATAGGTTTCACTGTGGTAAACTTTTGTTAGTAATATTGAGAATGTTGGAACAGGTAGGCTACAGGATAATGTGAGACTTCTGTCTGTTTAACAGGATAAAATTGCTTGTCTGTACAAAAATACAACTGAAAATTGTATGTTTAAAAACTTTTGAAAGGTAAATAATGTGCAACATTTGCTCCCGTTTGTTTTTCACCTAATTTTCATTCTTACGTGTATAGATAAGAAGGCAAATTTATAACGTGAACATATATGTATGTGCCATACGTGAGATTATGGTAATTTATAGCCAATTTAAGACACGGTGAATATGTTTTCTGCCATAAAAGAGCAAAATAACCAGATATACATGTACACTTGCATACCAAAAGTGAAGATAATTTTTATTTTTATATATTTCATATAAAACCACACTTTTTCAAAACACTGTTACACAGTCATTTCTTGTTCAATTTCAATAAAATTTTCGCTATCAACTGTTAATGTTTTGAAGTTTCTGTGTTTGTTTTGATGTAAATTTCAATTGTTTCGTTTAAGAGAACAGATGAGTTTTGCAGGATTCAAAAATTTTAATGTCTCTTTTCAATATGTGTAAATAGGAAATTATGACATATAGAATTTAATTTTCTATTAAAATTTCTGAACCTTGAAAACAGAAAATTTGAACATTGTAAAAAATACACAATGAAACTGTTAAATATTTTTAGTTTTATGGTACAAGTTGTACCAAAATTGATTCAGAAATTACTTAGCATAAATGTTTTGAAAATTTGCAGATATACATGTATATGAAATGTGTAGAGAAACCTAAAAATTATGCTCACTTTTGGCACTATATTGTACTAACACAACAATATTTGAATTGATTTTTTTTGTATTCCTTTTGTTTTCTTTGTACATAATTTCTCTCTCTGATTAAAAAGAAAATATTTTTCATACCTCATTTCACTCAGTTAAAAACAAAAAGGGATGTGATTTCTTTCCTTGATGGTTGAAATATGAATAACAGAAGTAAGTAGACAATAAATACAGTGAAACTTGTATATAAAGACCCTCATACAGACACAACAAAACCAGTCTTTATAGGGAGGTGGTCTTTATATAGAGGTTGATTTGTACACAACTGGTACTATTGGGGACAGCACAGAACAGTCTTGATGACCAGGTGGTCTAAAGCAAATATTACTGTATTGCTCACTTCTGTTGTAATTATGATATAAACTCATCAACCCCTGAACAACAATGGACTCTTCTGTAAATCAATGACTTAGACCAGTCCAAATGTGTCTTTAGGGGTGAATGAGTTAAGAAAACAAATTTAGACAACTAGAAAAATGAAATTTGAGTAAATTATTTTTGACATGATTGTAAGTTTCATTCATTTTTCCACAGGGAAAGAGAGAAAAATGAGTTAAAGAGCAAAGTGGAGGAGTTGGAAGGATTTAAAATCAAGTACGAAGAAAAAACCAAAGAAAATGAGGTTAGTCTCCAAAATTATTTTTTAAATCAGTCATACAAGATTAAAGTTAAATCATAAATGTTCTTAGACAGAAACTTGAGTGCACTTACATGTATATGTGTTAAAAGTCAAATTCCAATTTTTGAAACTTTTTTATAATCTCATAATCGGGAAGGATAGAGAACATAGTCTATAATGCGTGGCTGGTTTTGACCCATATATAAAGCCTCCAGAAATTCCTGTGTGCATTTCAATTGACGATAGATTTTCTAAGGTCCGGTAATCTTTTAAGACAAAACTGATTAAATGGTACTCAAAAAAATAGGTTAATCATATTCTATACTGTCCTAATTCCTTTTAATGTTATTTCTAAAAGACACTTTGTTTTTTTTCTCCTTTCTTGACCTTTTCACCCCTCTAAGTACATGTATTTTTAAAATGGTAAACTATTTTCTATTGTTTTAGACAAGTCTATTATTGTTAATAGGGTTCAAATGAATGAAGTTAAACATAAAAGCCAGGTTTTGGAATTTTGAGCCTTAAAATTTTATACACTTTTTTATGAGTCTGTTTAATTGATAATGAAGTGGTCTGGTTGTCTCGCCTGCAAAGCAGAATTGAGACATAGGGATCACTCATTCCAACCAGTGGTGGCGGTGGCGTTGTCAACATTTCGTTTCCAGAGCAGAACTCCTTCCATCTTGACCTACTTTCTGGAAACTAAGTCACAGTCACTGAACATCGTTTCCAGAGCAGAACTCCTATACTACTGGGTGGATTGGAACCATACTTCACACAAATAATCCTCATGTTTCCTAAATGTGCTTTTTGGGGGTACTAAGGTCAATCTGACCTACATTTTGGAAACTAGGTCACAGTCACTGAAAATCATTTCCGGAGCAGAACTCCTAAACTACTGGGTGGATTGGAACCATACTTCACACAAATGATCCCCATGTACCCTAGATGTGCCTTTTTGGGTACTGGAGCTGGTCTGACCTGAGATCTGGAAAGTAGGTCACGGTTACTGTTAGGCCTCTATCATTATTATTGATTATATGTTGCAGGTGAGACATATACCGGTAGCTCATTTGAGATCTCTTGTTTTAAATCTGTTAAATGTATAACAATTTCTGATTCCTTTTGATTTAATTATCATGAAATGTATAATTTCTTAATCATTTCCAATTTTTCCTTATTTATGCATGAAAATTCCCAATTTCCTGGACCCTGGATCCACCTCAAAATAGGGAGGAAATCCCTGGAATAATACAATCAATGTCAAAACAATTAATGACAACATTTATAATGGCCTGTTCTAAATGTTAACAAAGAATTTACAAAGAATTAGGACTTGTGCCTTACGACCAAATCAGGTCAGGTCTTTCTGACTACCCAGAGGCAATACATAGACCCAAGTTAATTTTGTATGCGTCATAATTTATCTTTGTAAATGTAGCAGGTCAAGGCATTCATAAACTAACAAGATCTTATTTAAAATATGCAAATATGCCGTAAGACGTGAGTTAGGACAGCATTGATAAAATGGTCGTAAGTTTTGTCTTAAGATCAATTGACTTAAGAATTATGACTTAGGACTTACGACTTCTTGATGAAACGAGCCCCAGAATGTGGCAAGCTGTTATGTTTTTATTAGACTGTTCTGAGTCTAAAACTGAAATAAAAATTGAATTCTGCTGATTAATGCTTAGCATTTGTTTAATTTGGATAGTTTGTTTTTTGTAAATTAAAAAAAAAATGAAACTTTTGCTTTGTATATTAAAATAATTGCACTTAATTACATGTACATAACACCCCAGTCCTGAATGCAACTGTTGTCTCAAAATGTTGAGGCCTCTGTGATGGAGTTGTTAGAGCATCATGCTTTAAGTCTTGGAGTCTCTCACCTCTAGGCAGCACAGATATGAGCCCCATTGGAACCTAAACTGATTTTGACAAATTGTGTGAGAAAGATTGCCAGTTTACTTATGGTCAGCTGGTGGTCTCTTCCTGGGTTCATTATTTACTTTCTTTCTTCCACTATTAAAAACTGGCCACCACCATATAACTGAAAAATTGTTGAGTGTGTCATAAAACTCGACAGTTCAAACAAAAATCACAGAATTGTTCCAGTACCACAAAGTGTCTATTGTGTAAACCAAATGTCTTATATTTGGGTCATTTTAGATGGGGTTACATCTACATATCAAAAACTTTTTCCTTAAAAAAAAAACAAAACGAAAACTAAAAACAACCATATGTCTTATACTTGGGTCAATTGAGATGGGATTAGATCTACATATCAAAAACATTTTCCCCCAAAAACAAAATAATAAAAAATACCCCCACAACATTCTCTTCGGAGACAAATAATCTTCAAAAGAATAAGGAGCATAACCTATATCAATTGTGTCAAACAGATGCATTCTTTCAGTTACATACCTGGTAACCTACACACCTACTTTTACCAAAATAAATTTAAAGTATGAACATAATGTGACAAGCATATTAATATAGGATAAAATACAACTCTAATAAAGGTTCTGCCTGTCCAACATAAATTTCTTGACAATTGTTCGCTGGACGTGTTCCGCAGAAGAGGATTTTTGTCATCTGGGTTATTGACAATGTAAGGTGTGTTCTTAGGTAAATCGGAAGATAATAAAAAGCGATGAAATATACTCTATACATGTACCTGTAAATTTTTTCCCATTTGATTTTCACCAATTTTGCGAATTTAAAATGAAGGTGAAAATTTCAAGGTAAATTATTGGGGTATTAACATACATGCCATCCACATGTCTATGGTGATAAGGGCAAATTTTAAGACAGTGAAAATATGTTTTATTCCACAAAAGGGCAAAAATAATCAGGAGCTAAAATGTCCAGGTACTCATCATACATGTATTCTCTTTTTAATTCATTGCAGTGGATTCCCCTTAATTGCATAGCCAAAATGTTTGAGAAAATTATGCAAAAGACTGGAATTTATATGTAGTTAAATGTAACAGAGTTGTATATATCTAGTCCTTTCATTTATATATATATATATACTACTATTAAAATATCCTAGGTACACTAGTAATGGATTCTCAGTAAACATTAGGATAAACTGATGTTATAAAGTATGCAAAAGCAAAATTTTCATGCATTACAGTTTAGTATGTTCTCATTTATATTGAACTAGTGAGCCGGCCTGGCTCAGTCAGTTGCATGCTTGACTCTTGATTGTGCGGTCATGAGTTCGAGTCCAGCCTGTTGGTTTCTTGTCTTTCAAGATGAGTCAGTAAAAACCGAGGTCACGTCGGCACATTAAAGAACCCTCACTGCTCAATGGCCACAAGAGCCGAGCATAGGCCAAAAATTTGAAGCGCCTCACCGGCATTTGGTGTCGTCTCCATATGAGTGAAAGATTCTTGAGTGGGACGTTAAACAACAATAAACAAACAAACATCTATTAAACTAGTATTTCCATACATATTTTAAAAGACATATATTGTTGTCAAATTACAGAAACTACAGGCAAGGATTGACCAGATGGTCTTATGCCAAAGTGATGCCAGTCAGAAGTTGTTTAAGTCAACAGAAACGCTTGACCGACTTCGGCAGGAGAGTAAGAAAAAGACGGAACAAATTGAAAAACAACAAAGAGATATACGATATATGGAGGATAGGGTTCGAAATCTCGAAATAAGGGGTAACTACAATTGCATTTTTTTTTTAGTTCACCTCTGCAAAGTTTGTGAATGAAATTGAAGTCTATACTTCTGTTTATATACAAATATATGAATATATATATATATATATATATATATATATATATATATATATATATATATACATGTATATATGAAAGTTTTTAAAAATTATCTATGGATTATTGTAACAAGTTTCAAGTCATGGGGTCAAAGGTCAAGGTCGCAGATACCTAAGTAAACAGAAAATATATGTTTTTCATCAACTTTTAGATATTTTTAAATTCTTCTGCATAATTGACCAAATTTGCCAGGCTAGTGCCTAATAAGCACTTGGGTCGCATGTATTTTGTTGTTGTTTGTTTTTTGATTATTTGAACTGGAGTATTGAATGAATTTGGTGACTTCAAGCCTTGTTGAACAATTTAAATCGGGTTCCACTAAACATGTAGTAACTTAATTCATGAATAATTTCTGCTGTTCATTCACAGATTCTTCTGTTTAATCATCTTTGCCATAAATCTGTCAAAGAGTTTTACTTCATTACATTTTTTTTGAAAACTTTATTATGAAATGACTCTTTGAGCTAGACATTCATTGAAAATGAGGCAATAACCCCTGAATGTCTGACAGGGACAAACAATTTTAAGTAGAGAAGTATATTTGGTTTACAAGTAAATAATGTATTGTATGGCAGCCAAAACAATCTATTGTTGAAATTGATATTAGCTGATGTATGAAATTGATTTGTTTTGCTATATGACCTTGTCATATGTCTTAAGTGAGTGCTCAGAGTTTAAAAGTGTAATATATTTCAATTGATAGGCTATTTAATAATTAGATTTCTTAACAATGAATGTTTACATGCCCCATCCTGCCCCAAGGAAAAAAAAATAAACAAGTGGTTGTAGATAGAATAACATTATAGAGAACTATTTGTATTTTGGAAGAAAATTGACATTCTGTTTAATTTGGCACTATTGAAAACGAAAAGACACTTCAGAATGACAGATGTAATTAGTTATGCAGATACAACACTCAGTTGCCTTGAAAAAATAATTGTTGAAGAACTTGTATTTTCATATCTATACCTTCACTGACCTTTGTGATTATTGTATTGTAGTATAAACTAACACTTGACAACTCATTCACCCCTAATGACACATTTGGACTGGTCTAAATCATTGATTTCCAGAAGGGTCAATTAAAAAAGGAGTTGATGAGCTAATGTTTATCTTATATATGTACATTTTTACATATATTATAAATAACAAATATTGCATGGAACTGAGGGCAATATGGGATTTTATGGACTGGTCAGTCACCCCAAAATATGTATATTGACTACAGCTGGCAATATGGAAGTTTATTGACTGGTTGGACACTCAAAAATATGTATAAACACTGAAACTTAAAATCTAAGTCTCTTGTTTGCTTGTGACTTCCTGTTGCTCAATTTGTAGAGTGTTTCCTGACAATCCTGTAATATTTTTTAAAATTGACTTTAGATGATAATCATGAAGCAAAAATATTTGTGAAGTTAAACTTTTATATTGCACCTTTATTTTAGCATCAGATGTTGAAAAAGCAGAGTTGATACTGGAGACAACAAAGCAAAATTTAGAACAAACACAGTGAGTAATTAAAGATGTTATTAAAACACAGTGAGTAATTAAAGATGTTATTAAAACACAGTGAGTAATTAAAGATGTTATTAAAACACAGTGAGTAATTAAAGATGTTATTAAAACACAGTGAGTAATTAAAGATGTTATTAAAACACAGTGAGTAATTAAAGATCTTATTAAACAGAATTAATAGACTCTTAAATACATATAATTTATTTTATATGTAAGTAACAAAAAGTTCTTTTATCAGTGTGGTCAAAGTTTGTCACAAACTTAAAGGGGCATATTAGCTGTGTTTTTTTTGTTTGTTTGTTTGTTTTTTAATTTCTTTCCTTTTTTACTACTTAGATTTATACAGTTACAAAAAAGAGATATACACATTCATAAAAATTCTTTTTAATTCCTATGTATTTTGTGAAAATCGTTTGAGAAACCCAGTTTGGCAATTATTCACTTGCAGTTGATAAATTCAACCTTACTATTTGTACATGCATACCAAACTGGACCTGACCATATTTACACAAACATATAGTAATATAAGATTTTCTATGCTTGTGTATAGCTCTTATTTGTTATTGTACATCATGTACAAGTAGTAAAAGACAAAAATTGATACAATATTTTTTTTTTTTTTTTTTTTGGTAAACACAGGTAATTCCCCTTTACATGTATCTTTAACATTTTAACTTATACTGCAAGTTTGACAGATCATAATTCATTTAAATGTAGAAACAACAAATTTGATCTTGTAACAGACATCTTGTAGTCTAGCTTGCAAGGACTTTAGCTTGTTATGCGGGGAAGTTTGCCGATTTACTTGCGGGAGGATGGTGGTCTTTTTCTTGGCATACATTGTAACAGGGTTTTCTCCTCCATCATGAGAGACTGAAAAACCGACAAAAATTGTTGATTGTGGCATAAAAAAAGCACATGTTAGGTCTGAAATATTTTGTTGAAATTGAATTTCTCCCTTCATGGTTTTTCTTTCTCTGTCCCCTGTCTGTCTGTCTGTTTGTCTCTAACTCTGTCTCTCTATCTTTAGTAGAATTAATTCCTTTAATTATGGCTGTATCCTTATATAACAAGGATAACTGCAAATTATTCTAATGCGAATATTAAGAAAATAATGGAAATGTAATATTACTTTAAAATATATGTTTTTTTTTCAGAATTCAGGTACGAGACAGAGAGCATCAAATAAGAAAACTAACTTCAGAAAATGAAGAGCTCGAAAAGCAGTTAAAAGTATGTTTTTCTTATTTCATTCAAGTGTATATATATATATATATATATATATATATATATATAATGTGTGTGTGAGAGAGAGAGAGTATACAAATGCCTTGTTATATCTTTCTAGGTTTCAGAATAACAAAATGGTTTTAAATCCAAATCACAATTTAAATACATGTATTTGATAATGAATGCTGTATTAGTCCCTTATTTCAAAGAGGGGGATTAGATCTATAGGTTTTGTCTCTGTCTGTATGTCAGTCTGTGGAGTTAAGGTTTTATTGAAGTTGAGGCTACAGTTATTTATTTGTCAACCTTTTACTAAAACAATGATTTCACGGCTAGGGGGACATGTATTGATACAGCAATACTCTCAGAATTCTTGTTTATCATGATTTAAATTTGTATCACTCTGGAAAACTAAATTTTTGATATCATAGTTATGCAATAACCACTTATAGCAGAAGTCAGAAAATTGGCTTTATATAGCAAATATATGTACATTGTATAATTTGAATAAATACATGAGATTTACAGATCTACATGATGTACTGGTGACACAAAAGTAAAATATTTTTATTATTTTCTGTAGACTGCAAATGATAAGATATCTAAGCTGGAGGAAAAGGGAAAAGATTTGAATTATCAGATCAGACATGAATTGATGAGAAATGAAAACATACAGAAAGTGAGTATACTTATCAAAAATCTCTGATAATGAAAACTTATGAAATGTGCACTAATTGTTAGTCCTTCTGGAGGAAGTTTACAGAAAGTGTAATGGTTATACAGAAAGTGTAATTGTTATACAGAAAGTTTAATGGTTATACGGAAAGTGGGATGGATATACAGAAAGTGTAATTGTTATACAGAAAGTTTGATAGTTATGCAGAAAGTGTAATGGTTATATAGAAAGTTTAATGGTTATACTGAAAATGTAATGGTTATACAGAAAGTTAAATAGTAATACAAAACGTTTAATGGTTACACAGAATATTTAAGTAGGAAAGGGGCATGTAATACTAGAGTAACTCTCCGTGTCTAGAAATGAATAGATTATTGTGAACCATCCAATTTAGAGTTGTGCCAGATGTCTTGAACTTGTCACCAGATGTCACTTAAAAAGAGCTTCCTCTTCAGTCTGATGGCTGTACATGCACAAAATTCTTACAACTACCTGATGTGTTTAAAGTTATTCTTAATACATTACAGACCATTAATAGACTGGTCTTAAACTGTAGAAAAGAACATACCATATAGATACTTGGGGATGAAAGGGTCTATTTTTTCTCCTTACAGAATCTTGAAACCATACCAAAGTTGAAAGAAAAAATCAAGGAGGATGAGGAAGAAATACAGAAATTAAAATCAGAATTAGAGGACAAGTCTGCGCTGCTGGCAGCGGCAAGGAAAGCAGTGCGAGAATACAAAGATCAGTGCCGAGTAAGCAAAAAATAACTCTCGGTAATATAAAAAAAATGTCAATCTATGGCCCTTCTTTAATTACACAAAAAATAGTACATACGCCTATGTAATGTTTACATGCATGCATGTAATATGTAAAGTTCAATACATGGTTTACTAAGATGCTCGTATCTTCACAACTGCTGGAAATGTATACCTTGACCTTTAAAGTGAGGGAATATAAACGTACATAGAAATGAACCATTTATAAGCCTCTAATTGCATTTAATATTTGAATTGCTACTATTCTAATGTACTTAAGATTAAAATTACCTTTAATCCTAATTCAGGTATCAAATCATTTGATCAGTTACTCATTTAATTTTATCAACTTGTACACTGACTTCAGATATAGATTTAAAATGGGAAACTAAATGGAAGTTTGATGTCAGTTTTTGTAAGAAATGAATTTGGGAATTTTAAATCATTTACGTAGATGGCTTATGTATACGTCCTAAATGTACAGTGAAAAAAAGTGTTGTAAGACACTTGTGAATAGCACACAACCACCATATATATATATATATATATATATATATACACACAAACACACACACACAGAGTCAACTCCTCTTATAAAAAATAGGAAGGGAGATAGATTTAAACCTCATTATAGCTGGAATTTGTTATTCATATTCATACAGTATTATGTCAGAAATGTTTGGGGCAGAGATATATCCTCGCTATTAACAATATTTCGTTGTTATAGAAGATCTCATTATAAGTGATGTTGACTGTAGTTGTAGGTCAATTTAATCTGCATAAAGCAATAACCTTTCTTAACATATTACTGTTGTCCCTTTCAATGGCTGCTGCAAAAAGTTCTGTCACTGAAATGTGGTCTTACAAGACAGGTGGTCTCAAAAGAGGTTTAATTTAAAGGATTTTTTAACTCTTATGGTTTTGGAGAATGTGGTGTTTCAAGAAAGGTTCCACTTAACTGGTATAATGGCGTGTGAAAAAAATTGTTAAAACTGAGCTGCTTAGCGGATTAATTGAACAGACTGCTTTGATTGACATTTTTTTAGTAAAGAATTTCAGTACAGTTCTATACCATGAATAAAGAAACTTTTTTATCGTTGGTCGAAATTAAACTAATTAAGCTCAATTTGAGTACAGTTCTACATATTTTTCATCTTTAGTTGGAAATAAACAAATTTAGCTCAAAAGTTTTATGAGAATACAAAATATAAAATATAGTAATTAATGTATTTTCTTGTCAACAACAAGCAAATAGATTTATAGTCAATTGATAAGAGGAAAATTGAGCTCGTGTTTGAAAGTAAAAAAAATATGTGAAAAATTTAGCGTATGTGTGCATGTCTCTAATATTAGAAGTTTGTATTGTTTAACAGGGGATCGAACATAAAGCTGCTGAAGCCGAACAGCTTCAAGAAGACCTTGACATTGCTCAGTGTGAGGTCAGTACACTCAAAAGACTGCTTCATGGTAAAGATTACCTCGTCATTCAGAAGTCCAAGGCACTAGACATGGCTAAGGTATGACACATGAATTGCTTCACTCAGTGTGGCTAAAGTTTGATGATAAAAGTGCTGACTTTGACATATGGCTAATGTATGATAATTTTTGTGCTACACTTGATGTAGCTAATATGATACTTATTTTGCTATGCTTGGTGTCTTTAAAGTATGCTTATTATTTTCTTACTAGCCATTAGTAATAAGAAAAAAAAATTGTTTCAATTTTGACAGCAAAATATTGGTATATGGTGATGATTGCATTAAAGGGAGGCAACCTGTATTGCCTCCATGTATTTTGTTCATTTAATTTAAGTGGAGATTTCCTTTACTTGTAAATGGTACACTAGAAATTATATATATATATATATATATATATATATATATATATATATATAATATATATATATATATATATATATATATATATATATAGTGAAACTTGTATATAACAACCTCCGAAGGGACACAAGAAAACCAGTCTTTACATGTAGATATGCAGGTGGTCTTTATATAGAGGTTGATTTGTACACAAATGGTACTATTAGGGACAGCAGAAAATGGTCTTTGTGCCCAGGTGGTCTTTATACACAGGTGGTCATATATATATATATATATATATATATATATATATATATATATATATATATATATATATATATATATGTGTGTGTGTGTGTGTGTACCTGCTTTTTTATTTTACATCATGCCTTCCTGTTTTTATTTACATTATAGTATACCTTAAACTGTGTGTCATCCCTAAGACCATTTACATAATGACTTTGTGTCTTTTTTCAGGATGTTATCGAAACAATGCATTTATCAACAGAACCTGAACAAATCAACAAAATTGTTCTTCTCCTGGAGAGAATCGGTGCTACATCACAGAACTCTTTTTCATCTAGTGGCAGTGTCGGGTTAGTTGGTTGACATAATGAACTTATTTGCAATTACAGGACCTCCATGGCTGAGTGGTTAGAGTATCGCACTCTGAATCATGAAGTCTCTCATATCTAGTCAGTGCAGGTTCGAAATCCGCTGGAACCTAAGCTGATTTTGTGAGAAAGTTTGCCGGTTTACTTGCTGAAGGCCGGTGGTCTCTTCCTGTGTAACTGGTATCTCTCCTCTACAACTAAAAACTGGCCGCCACTATATAACTGAAAATTCCAATGTTTGCCATTACAATTTTTCAGTAAATGAAATGTTGGGTTACCTGTTCGATAAAGGTTGTTGGGTTGGGTTACCTGTTTGATAGTGGTTGTTTGGTTGGGTTACCTGTTCGATAATGGTTGTTGACTGACGTTTATACAGATTTTGACATGGATATGTCCCCGACTTATTTCATTTGAATTTGACTGTGGACTCGGAGCAGGTCAACAGTTAATCATTAGACTTGAGATAATTTGGTAAACTCTCCATCTGTTCATCTGTTGCATTGTCCATCTGTCGGTTAACATTCTATTTCATTTCTTTGTCATTGCTCTATCGCTTTCATTCCTTCACAGATCAGATCTTAATGAAACTTGGTCAATAGATTCATCACCAATATACCTGTGAGGAAATATGGCATTTCCAGAAAAAAAGTTCAAAATTCAATAAGTTTCTTATTTTTCATGCTATTTTGCTGAAATTTGGTAGTCTCAATCATCTCTAACACATTTTGTCATTTCTTACACAATGCAAGATATGTCAGAATGGTGAGATGGGGGTTCAAAACAGCTGTATCTTGTACTGTTTGCTATACTCTTTTTTATCATGTAAGAAAGATATCATTATTTACATATGTGTATAAAGTATATTTGAGATGAATGAGTTTTGAGATAATATTTGGTTATACAGCTGATAGTTATGAAGCTCATGGAAAAAGATTGAAGTCATCAATTTTGTTCCAAAATTTAGGTATAATATATCAGAAATTTGTGATAATGATTAAATGGTATCTTTATTTTATACGTTTGCATTGTATTTATAACAGTAACTTTTTAGGAAAATTAGAAATGTTTTCATTTTCAAAGTTTTAGCCATCAGGTCATGTAGAAACCAAGTAGCAATAGTTAATATGAAAAATACAAATCTACCCATAAACTATTCCTACTCAAATTTGTATAAAAGCTCAGAAAAACCTGAATTTTTGTGCTATCTAGGTTTGGAATTATTTACCTGAATCATTATCTTGCAGAGAATCCACTAATATAGATCTCGACACACATTCTCGGGTAACCTCTTCATTTCAAACTCGAAACAGGAATTCCAGCAACCAGGTAAGTGTCAGTAGTGTTTAAAAAAGGTAATGCCAAATAACACTGGCGTATCTTGACATTGTCATTGTCAGTTTTTGTTTTACATTTCTGTACAATTTTACCTGTCAGATTTCTGTAACAAGGTAGATACACTAGAAAATCAGGTGGTAGGCACTCTGTTAATAATTTTGTGTGTATTTGGGGTAAGGCGTTCATATTGTATATATTTGGATGGCTTCAAAATTGAAAATAGAAATGTTCTAAAGTTGAAAATAAGGACCAGATATCCAGAGATCTCATTGACAAAATATTTAAAAAGTTGTATTGAATGAATATAGCTTTCTTAAAAGCTTATCTAACTGTGCATATATTTAATTTATTCTCTGTTAAAACATTTAGCCTGGTTTTGTGTTAAGCTTTTGAATAGTAACTCAAAAACCATCATTTCCACATGCAGTAAAAAATGTATTTGTATGATAATTGACCAATATTTAAATGTTAGATTCATTGTACCATGTTTATTTCAGCAACGAGGCATTGATGTGAACAGATATCCATACTCTTCCAATGATAATGATGTCTTTTATTATCCAAAGCGCCCTCTATCAAGTGGTGGATTTTTAGACAAGCTCTTTCATGAGAGGTCATCTAGTTCAGAGGACCTGAGAGCGAAAACTGCTGTTGTTAGACCTACAATAAAGAAGACCCAATCATGGAGGGAGCCACCTCACAATAAAGGGCAGATAACTGTTTATAATTCAAAAAGAGAAAGGTCACCAAGGTCCTGTAAAGACAAAAATGCAAACTCAAAGTTTCAGCCACCAAAAGAATTTAATATAAATATTAAAGATGCAAATGAAAATGGTGCATTTCGACATCGAGGTAGCAGTAATGGACACTCACCTCGGTTACACTCAGGACTATCGCAAAAGACAAGGTCTAGATCTGACCAATCACTAAGTGAACATTCTGTGACATCATCATCAGAGATGACAGACTCTGATGAAGTCTCAAATACAGAAATTCTTGAACTTCTCTCAAAACTTTCAGCAAAAGAACGAGAAAAAATTTTGTTGAATTATATAAACCAAGGTGAAAGAATACTTTTAAGTATACCTCAGAAACCTCCCCGATACGGCCGAAAAATTGGTAGGTATTCATCTATCATTTTTAATGTAAATTTTCTATATCTCCAAATGTCAACAAGTACATTTGCTGTATTCAACCAAATAAACACCCCAGAATATTTTAGGCACCCCAAGGTATCTTTGTCCATGTCATATTTCACTATGCTAAATCTGTTGACAATGCACTCACCTAGAATTTTTCTTTAGTAAGGTCATAAGTTGGTGCTCCAGAAAATTGTAAAAAAAGATGATACAATGTGACCCACTGTACAATGGAAACAGACTGAATTGTAATTACATATCATAGTTACCTAGTTGAATTTTTTGGCTACATTGTAAACAGGCTCAGTTTTCATTAATGATATATCAGAAAAATTAAGTAAACAAGTCAATATATCAAAAAATATTCTACAATTTTATCAGATGTTGTCACTGGTAGTCAAACTTACAATATGTATACTTAACTTCAATTATCAAATTTTGCAGCTCCCAAACCTAAGATATATACAGGCATTGTGAAGTATCGAGGAACACTGGACAAGGGTAGATATGATCCCAGACTGTATGTTGGAGTACGACTTGATGAACCAGGTATCAACGTTTGTCACATAAGAGCTAACCATGTTAAATTAGATGTTTCTAATTTTGAAATATACAAATTTTTATATAATATCCACATTTGGTGAATGTTCAATTGGTTTACAGGCAATCCCTGTCAACTAAATTCATTTTATATTTACATTTGTTATCTATGCATTGTGTAATTTGCAAGAAATATTTATAACTCAATTTTTCTGTAAATTTATGTAAAATGTAAGGATTTGATACCAATTCAAGAAACATTATTTTATTGGTGGTTTTGTATCGATGTTTTTGTAAAAGAAAATATACTTAAACAGCAGACCTTCAAGGGGACAACAATAACTTAAAAAAAAAACCAATATCCATTCATATTCTGAATCCTACCCCCTTTATATTGAAATATGCACTTGGATCTAAAAATACAAATTACACAACTGTTTATGGTGCATAAAACCTACTTACTGAATATATTTACAATTTTCAGATGCAGTATTTAAATGAATTTGAAGTGTCATTCACATTTTCATTCAACAATCCATTTGTTTCCAAAGTTCATAAAAACATGTCCCTGTAGCCTACACAGTGCTGAGATATTGGTTTTTTCCTCTGCTCTTGAAACGAAAAACATTTACTGTACACCAAAAGCATATTATCTTATACAATGTAGGTACCTATAATTGTATGATAAATATTTGGGTGGGAAATTGAACTACCTAGAGATTTAAAGTCAACATTTCATAAGTTTTGCAGCCGATATTTTGACTTTGCTAATGTTACATGTTATTGTAGGAAATGTTGATTTCCTTGTTCAAAAGTGGTTGATAACTCACCTGAACAGACTGTCATCAAGGGATACAATTTACCTTAAGTTTTTTTTTATTTTTGTATTTAATCCTTTCTTCTACAAAACTGAACCAGGATTTTTACACACCCTGTACATCTCCACCTGGCTAGTGAGTATGGGGTTTGGCTGACTAACTAACTAACTATATATTTACACATAAACATACTCATGCACAACTTACTCAAACATTTTATGAACAGGAAAAAGAAAACAAATAATAATTAATAAGTAAAGAAGCACATCTTTCTCACCCACAGTTAAGTTTTATTTTGACTACAGGTACGTGATGGGTGTGATCTCTTGGCAGGAGATGCTCATTTCTCTGAGACACTTGGTCTAACTCTTGATTTTCCAGAGTATCATGTTAGTTCAGTGGTCAGTGTGTTTGTAATCTATTATTGTACAGACTCAACTGCGTACACTTTTATATCGAAGATTTATACTTTTCAGTGGGTGATACAGATGGACTCTACAAAGGCAAGCGGTACATGTATACGCCGTCAGATCAGGGGAAATTTTTCAAGATGATTGAAGTAACATCAGTACTTGATATACAGGTAATTCCTTTCTGGTCAAGCATAATTTTCCCTGTCATTTTATCAAGAACATAATTTATCCGAAAATCCTGGTCCAATCCTGTTTTGGATTCGCAATTTTTTTTTTCTGTTGAGATTATTGTTATATCCAATTTGTCGTATTCTAATGGACTTGGAGTTTGAAAATATTCATTGACATTTAGATTCTTCATTTTAATATCAAAAGTAAAGGTATATATATAATTCAGATACAGTAAAACTTGAATATAACAAACTCGGTTTGTACGAATTTTTTGCACATAACGAATCAATAAATATTCCCCGACTGCACCTCTATGTATTCTTAGTTGAAAAACAATTTCACAACAAATTTTATGTAACGAATTTTCGCAAATAACAAACCAATTTCTATGTCCCTTGGAGTTCCAACCAACATTTTTAAATAGAATTATAATTAAGTGATCAATAACATTTAACCAAACGTCAGTTCTTAACTTTTTGCCAAGCAAAAATTTAATAAGTTGTGTTAATAAAATGTAACAAAAACCTTTACTTTATTTGACTTCCCGGAAAATTCCCATTTAGCCTAGATTTAGAGTGATTTTTTAACGGATTTTGTTGTAGCTCTTCATCTTTCTTCACTACAACTATATAACAAACTGTCCTTATAATGAATTGAACAATAAGTCCCTGAAAATTCGTTATAGTTTTACCGTATATAGGAGAAGGCCATATATCTGAGCATCACATAACATTGCAATTTTCTTTATCCCCGCCATGCCCTCCATAACTAAAAGGTGAGAGATAATAAAATATAACAAATTATTAATTACTTCTGATGTTTAGTATGACTGTAAAATGTTTGTGTAAGTTAGATATATCTTATGCACAGAAAAACAACTCATTAAAATGATCTTAAGATTTATCTTCAGTTGTAAATTATATCAAAAATTTCATCTTTTTTTAGATTTAACTTCATTTTTTATTGTAACAAATTTAATATTTTTTCTCATCATCATCATCATCATCATCATTTGATCGTAATTATCATTGTTATTATTGCTATCATAAGATTTCTATATTAATAACAGTAGTAATATATTAATTAGTACGACTTTATAGGCAAATGTCTCCTGTTAAAACAAACAAAAATTGGGGGAAAAAACGTAGAGTTATGTTTGTTTTTAAAAAAGAGAATTGATCCTTCTCTCAGTCTGATGTTTATCCATCAAACTTGGGTTATAAGACTGAAAATAAATATAATAAATTCTTCTCAATAAAGTTTCGTTCATTAGGGCCACTCAGTTTGAATAATTATTTCCATTTCCATTTTTACACTTAGAATTATTATATATATACCTATGTTGTAAGTAAATTGTGCTTGTAGAAAATAATAAAATGTGATTTTTCTATGAATTTTTCTTTTCCTTTTGCAGACTGGAAAATACAAGCCCATCACAACACTATTACGTCACTATCTAATACAGCAGTCAAAGTCATCTAAGGATTAAGAATCTAAATAAGGAATGGTGCACCAAAGTAATGTGATAAACTATAATTTGATGAGAAAATATTCTGTAATATGTCATATATTACTGTAACTTGTTTCAGGAGAATTCTCATGGAACATTCATTTTTATACACCGCTAATTACTGTAAAAAAAAAAAAATTCTGAAATCCACAGTTTCGAATTTTCGTCATTGTGAAATGGTTTTGGACAGCTTCATTTTTTTTTTCTGACAGGTGCTATACTGGCATATATTTTGCAACTATGAATATAGATGAATAAATTTTCATCGTACTCTGTGATATAATTAATCATAATGATTTAGAGAGAAAAGCTTGTAAAAGATGTAGATTGATTAATATTTATTATCTCCCTTGTTTTAATCTTTTGTATAAGCTCTAACTACAGGGTTTTATATTTTAATGGTTCTCGTTTGTAGAATTTGAGTAAATTCGATTTTTGAATTTTATTGTCTTAAAATATTTCTATTTATTTGAAATATATCTTTCGTTGTATTGTTTTAAAAAGTCCCCCTTAATTAAGAAGGTCTGAAATATCAAATTTGTATGTTATCTATATTGATTCAAAGTCAGTTTAGTTATGTTAATTTCATCAAGTAATTGCCATATTAAACGGAAGTAAAAGTTTGGCCTTAATACCTGACAACATGTTAACAAACAACTGTAACCGTGTCAGTTAAAAATTGGTAGTGAGTTTGATATCAAAACTTTACAGTTGGTATTTAATCATCTTTAACTTAGCTTATTAGTTTGGGATATGAAATGCTCACCCCATACCTCTAGATTTACGTAGAGGAATATGTTTTTTTCTTTTGGGGGAAGTTTCTTTTATTAAGAAAATAATAGTCCTATAATTCAAGCAAGGTATAATATTCTTTAGTATGATAAGATAATATCAGTGTTTTGAAGCTTTCTTATATGGTACATGTAATCATTTCAGGTAAGTTTTTCTCCCTTAATTACTGTTGAAACTGGGATGGAGTTTTTTTTTTATCCATCCATCAGTCTGTCCATCAGTCCGTCCATCAGTCCGTCCATCAGTCCGTCCAATTGTATTGATTCATCAGTATTCCCAGAATGCTGATTTATTTAGACCAATTTCTGTTCTATAATTTTTGTTCAAATTCAGGGTGCTGTTTTCTTTGGTCGAACATAAAATGTCAGGAACACAAGTAACAGTATTCCATAAAGTGATCCCTGTCATGTAATTATGGTAAAAATCATATTATCTTTTAAACAGAAACACAGAACGTTATAATTTAGTACAATATGACAAAACTTAAGTTGATGTAGCCATTATGTTGCTTCACGTACATCTAGACAATTGTCATTTGTTGTCGGATAAATATCATGTATACAAAATGTAATTCAATTTGTAAAATTCAATACTGGCAGGTACTTGTTAGATATTTGATCATCATCACATTGGTAAATATTTTCTACTAAACTCCTTGATTAAAAGTTGTATTAAAATGAAAACACAAAACGCCTTTTTTCAAACCTTCAGTCTAAGATTTCACGCATTATGAAATATTTAGACATGTATATTGCTTTGATAAAGTTTACTTCATATGTCTTACAAATTTGATTTAGTTCATTTTTCTGATCCCACGTTTTCGTTCAGCATTTTCGATGTTCATGGTAAGATCTCAAATCATATGTGACTGACGTTTGTGGTCCACGTCACTCTCAGATAAAGCATTAAATAAAATCTTAACTCAAATTATTAATTAGAAGCACTGTGTTTGAGGGAGGGGTTAACTCTACTTGAATATAATTAAAGATTAGTGTTTATGGCTGCCTGAATTTGACCATTATCGTAAATTTTATCCAAGTTTTCAAAATCTGAATGACGTTTGAAATTTGCAAAAGATTAATACATGTATCTAGTTTACTACACAGATATTATAATTCTTGCGACGTGTTTTTGTGTATTTCCACCAGAATGATATTGGGAAGCAAACTAAAGAATTACAAGTAAATAAGCTGGATTCTGTATCCAGAAATACAAATAACATGCTTGAAAATATGGCTGCAAATCTAACACACATACACACACATATATATATATATATATATATATATATATATATATATATATATATATATATATATATATATATAAATAACTTTACTTATTTTCCATGTATAATTTGTTAGGATAAATATTTTGAAAATATGTCAACTGCTTTTTTGGTATTTTCTGGATGCAAAGAATATTTCCATATCATATGTATTGGTGTAAGACGTAAACAGTTGATCTATGTTAACATGTTCTGTTTTGAGATATCAGTCATTGTTATTAGTATAAAGACAATAAAACTATGAAATAGCTTTAGCGTTATGTATAATGTTATGTAGAGTATATGTAGAGTAAAAGTTAGTGTCTTAAACAACTGTCTATTTTCGCCCTCTAGGGCAAATTAAGCCCACCAAATTCAGATAAATCTCGGACTCAACATGCAGATTTTTCATTGCATAAATGACAGGTTATTCAAAACGTTTGGTATCTGTTTTGTACAATATAGTCATTGCTTTTTTGGGAAACATCAGACTCAACTTTTTTGAGTTCTGTAGTATTTGATATGTACAGTAAGCACATCCAAAGTATGTTGGACACACCCTAAACAAAATGCTTGTTTCGTTAATGAAAGAAAAATCACAAACTTGTTACTCTTTTATCATTAGAGGACGGAGAACGAAAATAGTTTATATTTGATTCAGTAGAATGGATGAGCTTGAATGAGCTGACAAATATCTCTAAGCGAGAAAAGTTGAATCTGAGATATTGATGAATTTGGTGTATAAAGGTCAGATTATTTACGGAATGTCTGTAATATGCTGTCTTAAGACATGTCTTATGTACAAATTATAAAGTTATTTATATCACAAATGTCTTTCAGAGGATCATCTGTCCAATAAATGTTTATGCTATATATTGCTGTTTTTGTTATGTATGGAGAACACGAATAATAGGAATTTTATATATATATATATATATATATATATATATATATATATATATATATATATATATATTATGCTTTATTCTGTTAGCACTTTCACCATTGTGGGTCTTCAGACAGAAGCACTTTTACGTATGATCGGCCAGATAAAATATATTTTATTCGTGTCACAGGGATATAGATAATCGCGTTTGATGTCAACTTTCGACAAATTTAACGGTCGGTATGATAGCCTTGTTTGCGATTTCTCTGTTTCACTAAATGAAATGTTGAGTTACCTGTTCGATATATGTTATTGAGTCGTCTGTACCAATTGTGACGACGGTTAACTTTGTTTCTCACTTATTTCATTTGAATTTGAGAGAGGTCCGTGTTTGTTCAATATTTACCAGATTTGTATATGTTTCCTGGAAATCCTGAAGATTGATACTTTGGTATCTGTGATTTTATATCACAAATCTCGATTTTCCGGATGTCCATGTTTATCCAATATTCGACATGTTTGTTCATTTCTTAAATAGACATCATGACGGTTAATACGTTGGTATATACTCCCAGTTACAAACATTAACAATTACGCATAAGTATAGTAAAATCCATATACATGTAATCCGGCGGGGTGAAGTCTCGTGAACCCTTTCTTGACCTGGACGAGTATAAATTTCAGGTAATAAAGCATAACATTAAAATTACACTGACTAGAGTAATCGTTCCTACTTGTCACCATACATACAGGAGTATTCAGTGTTGAATATAACGTTTTTCCCGTGCAGATTGTCATAACCGAAAAGTGAGTAGAATGATTTGTATGATAATGAAAATGTTACTCCGCCCCGCCAAATTATGTGAATCGGAGTTTAACAGATATAAGTATTATCTAAATAACTTCCTGGTTTGTTAATAAATTATTTGAGTTAAAACGAAAGTTGAATATCAAAATTAACTGTTAAGACGTCTTTAGTTAGCATAACAACTTTCATGTACTCGCAGAATCACATCTACTTAAGTAAACTAGCAAATTTCCTCATAAAATTTCGCTTGGGTTCCAGCGGGGCTCGAACCTGCGCTGACCAGCATTGATTCATGGTTCAAAGCGCCACTTCATGGTTAACCACTCGACTACGGAGGTCCCCGTCAGATTAAAAACAGACATATATGTATGTTATATATGTATCTGATAAAAGGAACAGATATCAAGGTGTATATGTCTACCAAGTTAAAGTGGCACTTCCGGGTTCCATCAAAAGGAAAACAATAGCCTACTCTCCATTTCCCAAACATAGGGATGTACAGATAAACCATTTGGCCTTAAACGGATTCTGTGCAGTACTGTAGCTCTGATAGGTAACCTGTTACCCCTGTTATGATTTGATTTTGACTGTTTGTGTTTGTAAATATGTGCCAGTTTACCTTGATAGACCTATACAAATTAAGATAGTTCATTAGGCAATGTACAAACTTGATGGATATAGAACAAACACTGGCTTCCGGTACATTTTGTTATCAACATGTTACGGTTGTGACGTAACAATATTATAAACTAAATCATGCATTGGTAAAGGAAAGGGAATGATTGGAATTACAATACGGTAATCAGAAAGTACATTGGTTTTAAAATTTACGTGCGCCAGTATCAACCAGAAGTAAGTGTAACAATGGGTAAGAGTTTATATGTGATAGGTTTTGATATAATTGGAAATAATGTTTTATTAACATAGACTGTCTTTTGATTTAAAATTCCTATTGTCCTGATGCAACTTCAATTCAGTTTAAAATTTCTAATTAATTTTTAGAAAAGTACAAAAATTCACAAAAGTTACGCCCTTTTCCTTTTCTCGTGAGCTACCTCAACTGATATTTAAAAATAATATTTGTAATATGACTATCAACGTGTCAACCATTAATTTGCTATTTAAAGTTCAGTAATATAAGACGAATTGTGTCATTGTGGGTCGTGTATGTGAGATATTTAAAAGGTCATGCATCGACGATTCGAGTATGAAGTGGTATTATGTCCAACACATAAAAGTCCCAGTTAAATATTTTAGTTTCAGATCAATTCTTGGGATCACTGAAATATAGGGAAGGCAAAATACACTTTTTAACGAAAACATTCCTTTTTGTTCGACAGCAACTGTTAAACCGTTTAAAGCCGGTTGGTTTCTTGTCTTTTGGACAGTAAGACAGTAAAATCAAGGTCCCGTGTCACAGTAGGTGTCGGCACATTTAAAAGCCTCACTGCTCAAGGGCCGTAAGTGTCGAGCATGGGCCAAAAATTTGAAGCCCCTTCATCGGCATTTGGTGACGTCTCCATGTGAGTGAAAGATACTTGAGTGGGACGTTAAACAACAATAAACAAACAAACGAACTATTTCGTATATGAACTTGTTTTCAAGTACAGTTTACTGTGTGAAATGTTGTATTTTGTTCGATAATGGTTGTTGAACCGTCTTTACCGATCGAAACGAGGTTTCCTTCCCCATTTATTTCATTTGAATTTAATTGTGAACTCGCGGCGGATGTGACCGGTCGAAAGCGCATGCTTACTCCTCCATGACACCGGATCCCACCACTAAATTCCCAGTGATCCGTGCGTGTTCAATTTTCACCTGGGCCCGGTACCATAAAACATAAGAATTACTTAAGTCTAGAAATTTTTCTCAAATGTGGCAAATCCTGAAATCGGATTGGCTGAGCAGGCCAATTTGAGAATATTCTCAGACTTGAGTAAATTCTCAAGTTTTATGGCGCCAGGCCATGATTTGTATATTGTTTCCTGGACTTTCTTAAAATGATTTACATGGGTATCTGAAAATTATATATGAAATGCTTGTAGAAAAAAATACGTACTTTTTATATGTTGGCGTTGAATGTAAGGAAATGAATGGTAATGTATGTTAAAAAATGAAGGTTGCTCATATCAAAGTTATGTACTGCTTAACCTAAGGATGCATTCAGATTTCACAGATTTGTTCTGTTCTCTTCCAATGATTGACAAATCACTTACAAGTTCGATCTTATGATCATTAACCCCTGCATCCCTAATGATCTAAATTTTCTTTTCTATTGCCTTAAGCGAGCCTTTTATTGTCTGTAGGGTAGAAAGGGTTAACCCTTAATCCATATCCATCAACTAACAATCACAACTGTTGTTACAACTGACCGGAGTATCTAATTGGTTCAGACTTTATTTAGCTCGAGCTATTGAGTTGAATTATTTTAGAGTCCTAACCGGTGGTCATAGCTTATTTTTACCTTTTGCCAGATGCATGAACATGTTATCTGAATTTCGTCATAATTCACTTTCTCTTTCTCTTATACCTGGCTGAATAAGTAGCTCATATTATACTTTTGCCACAAGTGTTGAAATGCATTTTTTTCAGTTTGTCTATATAACTGTTCTTGTAATTTTTCTGTGTAAAGTCTACAATGTGGTGTTTTTGGTATTTTAAAGGAACATTTGCTGTGGTTCATTTACAATTATTTTTTCTTTTTTTTACTACTTGGTTTGATATCCAATGACAAAAAAGAGATATACGCAGGCATAAAAATTCTTAAATTCCTATATATTTTGTGACAGCTGCTTGAGAAACCCATATATATGGCACTTTTTCAATTGCAAATGATAAACTCAAACTTACCATTTGTATATGGCTACCACACTGGATCTGATCTTATTTTCACAAAATATATAGGAATATAAGATTTTTATGTCTATGTATAATTCTTATTTGTTATTGTACATCAAGTACAAGTAGTAAAAGTAGACAAACAAAAAAATCGAAATAATGTTTTTAGTAAACGCAGCTCATTAATGCCCATTTAATTAAGTTTGTTATTGGAACGAGTGATAGTATTTTTCAAAAGAAGTAGGCCTACATTAATAATTCAGTTTATGCTTACACTTTATCAAAGTTTAAAAAATTCAATAACATTTTTAGAGGCTGAATGGAGGTTGCATTTTCAAAATACCATGGCATTGGAAATGACTTCATCATCGTCGATAACAGAGAGGGGAAATACTGCTTAGATGAAAACATCAGGAAGCGTTTGTGTCAAAGGCGGCTGGGGATTGGAGCTGATGGGTTAATAGAAATTGTGAAATCGTCTTATCGAAGTTTTGAATTTGTTTACTTCAATTCTGATGGTAAAGTCAGTAGCTTATGTGGCAATGGAGCTAGATGTTCTATAAGATATTGTATTGAAAACGAAATAATCTCTTCAAAGGAAAGCATCCTCCTTGAAGCATTTGATGGAGTACACGAAGGAGGCTCAGACGAAAGTTTTACAAACATTTTCGTTAAATTCCGAGATGTACCAAAAGTAAATGTTGTGAAATATGACGACAGTACTTTCTTTATTGATACGGGATCGCCGCATGTCGTAAAATTTGTGTTTGATGTTGCTAATAAAGACGTTTTAAAATTAGGAAAGGAAATAAGAAATTCTGAACCATTTGAGAAGGAAGGTGTAAACGTTAACTTTGTGCAAATGTTATCACATGGCGATGTTCAGGTAAGGACATACGAACGTGGGGTTGAGGACGAAACGTACGCGTGTGGAACAGGAGCTGTGGCCGCTGCTGTGGTGATGACATACCGATGTAGTGAAGGTTTACATACAAATGAATGTTTTAATGTCGCCGTTAGATTCAAATATGGAAAACTACATGTCAGTTTTACCGAGAAAGAAAATACATTCACAAACATAAAATTAATAGGACCTGCGTGTCATGTTTATGATGGAATTTTTAAAGTGTAAAGTAAATGCATGTATATAATTATACAACTTAACTGATGAATTCATTCCCTTGTTAGCTCATCAACCCCTGTAAGACAATGGACTCTTCTGTAAATAAATGGCTTAGACCAGCCCAAATGTGTCTTTAGGGGTGAATGGGTTAACATACAGTTGATTAGAAAAGTGAAATACTATTGCATAAATGGAAAATATTTTAGCTTGACCTTTTCACCGGACTCCAGAGGTTTCCACTGTAACCTTATAGCGTGCTTTCAAGGGACGCTGACTCCTTCAGGTCACCTGGTTCCATTCCGGTTGGGAATTGCAATTCTTCGTGATGTTGAGACTATTTGCATATCCAATTTGTCGTATTTCAAATGGACATGGAGTTTCGATTGTTCATTTGTTACCTCTGCATTTTTACTTTATCAGAAAATGTTATTATGCAACAGCAATGATATCAACCAGTTGCAGATTACAAACATATCTTATTGTTGACACGAGCACCTTAGATTACAGAAATCCTTGAGACAAAAAACAACTGCATTTCGATAACGGTACTCTGAAGTGTTGAAATAACAAGAACTTTTCCGTATAAAAATACAACTTTTATATAGTTAACGGGCCCTTATTTTTTACCTTTTTACAACATGAATATTATATTGCTGTTTATTTATTATTTTTATTATTGACATATCGCTTTTTTTTATACAATTCATATTGGTTACTATGGTTATTCATAAGATTTTTATAAGTTTTATTGACATATAACTCTCTCATTTTATTGCACATCTTAAAATAGAGAATTTGAGAGTATATCATTTTTACATTAAGTTCACATATAATACACGGTTTGTGGAATGAACTCTTTCCATCGACATGCTAGGTGGCGATATTTATCAGAAGACCGAGATAAGTAATCTAAGAACATGGATCAATTAGTAAGAGACAGAAAGTGTTAATCTCAACTCCCTCCCTAACCAACTTTGTGTGGCAAGGTAAAAGTCTTTTAAACGGCAAAAATGATCCCCTCACCTTTGATTTTCATGTATTCTGAGTTTTTGCATTGTTTTTATATTTTACATTTAGATATTTGTCTTTATACTTTATGTGTTATATTGATATGTAATTTATGTTAATAAATGATCATTTTCAATTCTATTGCATTGTTGTACTTATGTTGTGAAAATCGAACAAGTTGAAGTCAGTAGCAGCGGGGAGTTGACAAAAATATATACAGTGTGTGTTTAAGATTTGTCTCGTGATTTTTTTTTATAGCCAGAAAGATAAAACAAATGTTTGCATGTATGAGTCTTTCTTGTTATATCTATATTCGAAGAAATATACAATATTTTACCAGTTTTCCTTTTCATTCATATCCAGAGATGTTGACGATTTGCACTTTTACTTTTTACGGTTACTGTATACAGGCTTATTTTCGTCCCGTGTTATTTTCGCCCTAATGGACATGCAAACGGTTTCGCCGTGTTTTGAATTCGCCCAGACTTTTATTATTAAAAATAATTGAATTTACCATTTTGAATTCGCCCAGTTTTGAATTCGCCTACTGACGATGAGGGCGAAATGGGCGAAAATAAAACGGGGGCGAAAATTTCCCTGTATACAGTATTATCTAGACAAATAGATACATGTAAAATCTTTGACATCAGTCTATTTCTGTATGTATAGAATGCAAGACATTTTCTGTTCTGTTTATTTTCTATCATCTGTATTCACAATAATATAATTATGTACATATACTTCTAAAGGCAAATAAATTAAGATGAATAATAAACTTACTCTATATTTATACAATTATCTATACTTATGATTATAGGGTTATACAGATGTGACGGTTATGCCTCGTATCATTTTTCTATCGAACAATTTAATCAATAGTATCAAATGTATCTGCTAATTATGTGACAGTTGAAAACCGTACGCGTTAAGCCTTAGCTTTGTGATCAAAACATACTATGGGATATGCGTGCTTTGTCGATCATGAAATCTAAACCATGCAACATATTGCCACATGTAAGCGTATTCAATTTTTGTCTATCACTGTTTGGTAATCAATATTCCTTCCTCAAAATTTTCATCTGCAATAAAATGATCATAGTTATGAAAAATATTTATAACAATGATGACGATGATGATGATGATGATGATGATGATGATGATAATGATGATGCTGTTATTTTTGTAGTTGTTATTGTTGATGATGATTGCTAGTCAAACACTTTAGCATTTGATAGGCAGACGATGTGACAATATAGTACAAAATTATTTAATTCCGCACACACACACACACACACACACACACACACACACACACACACACACACACACACTCATACACAACTTGTATGGAGATGTCACCTGCTATAGGTGCAGTACTACAACTTGTATGGAGATTTTACCAACTTTAGGTGCAGTACTACAACTTGTATGGATATATCACAAGCTTTAGGTACAGTGCTACAACTTGTATGGAGATGTCACCTGCTTTAGGTGCAGTACTACAACTTGTATGGAGATGTCACCTGCTTTAGGTGCAGTACTTCAACTTGTATGGATGTGTCACCTGCTTTAGGTGCAGCACTACAACTTGTATGGGGATGTCACCTGCTTTAGGTGCAGCACTTCAACTTGTATGGGGATGTCACCTGCTTTAGGTGCAGCACTACAACTTGTATGGGGATGTCACCTGCTTTAGGTGCAGCACTACAACTTGTATGGGGATGTCACCTGCTTTAGGTGCAGTGCTACAACTTGTATGGGGATGTCACCTGCTTTAGGTGCAGTGCTACAACTTGTATGGGGATGTCATCTGCTTTAGGTGCAGTGCTACAACTTGTATGGGGATGTCACCTGCTTTAGGTGCAGTACTACAACTTGTATGGGGATGTCACCTGCTTTAGGTGCAGTACTTCAACTTGTATGGGGATGTCACCTGCTTTAGGTGCAGTGCTACAACTTGTATGGGGATGTCACCTGCTTTAGGTGCAGTGCTACAACTTGTATGGGGATGTCACCTGCTTTAGGTGCAGTGCTACAACTTGTATGGGGATGTCACCTGCTTTAGGTGCAGTGCTACAACTTGTATGGGGATGTCACCTGCTTTAGGTGCAGTACTTCAACTTGTATGGGGATGTCACCTGCTTTAGGTGCAGTACTTCAACTTGTATGGAGATTTCACCTGCTTTAGGTGCAGTACTTCAACTTGTATGGAGATTTCACCAACTTTAGGTGTATTGCTACAACTTGTATGGATATATCACCAGCTTTAGGTGCAGTACTACAACTTGTATGGGGATGTCACCTGCTTTAGGTGCAGTACTTCAACTTGTATGGATATTTCACCTGCTTTAGGTGCAGTACTTCAACTTGTATGGAGATTTCACCAACTTTAGGTGTATTGCTACAACTTGTATGGATATATCACCAGCTTTAGGTGCAGTACTACAACTTGTATGGAGATTTCACCAACTTTAGGTGTATTGCTACAACTTGTATGGGTATATCACAAGCGTTAGATGCAGTACTACAACTTGTATGGAGATATCACCAGGTTTAGGTGCAGTGCTACAACTTTGGTCTGTGCTGTATATAAATGACAGTGTAGTGAGGGTTATTTTACCTGCCAAGCCTTCCGCTACACGATACCTAAGTTTTAAAGGTACATTAACTATGTTTACCCCCAAAAGTCTATGGATCTTTTTTTCTACTTTTACCACTTACACTTAATGTAAAATAACAAATAAGAGATATACACAGGTATAAAAATCTTATATTCCTATTTTTTTTTAAATAAGGTCACTTCCAGTGTAGTATTCATATACAAATAACAAGGTTAAGTTAATCAATTGCAATTGAAAAAGTGCCAAACCTGGGTTTCTCAAGCAATTTTTTACAGAATATATAGGAATTTAAGAATTTTTATGCCTTTGTTTATCTCTTTTTTGTTATTGTATATCAATCTAAGTAGTAAAACTGGGTGAAATTGAAAAAAAAAAACACTACTAATTCCTGTTATGGCTCACCCGAAAACCTCGTGACTCTAACTTCGTATACCGAGCGCTTGGCGAAGGAACACCCGCTACAATTTTTTTAAAAAGTCTTTGGTATGACCCATTCCGGAAATCGAACCCTGCACTTACCGCTTGTGAGTCAAACGCTCTACAAGTAGACAATCGGAAGCGGTAGAATTATTATGTACAAACAAGTTAAATCAGAAAAAAATGACAAATCAACGTACGTAGAACTTCTATATGTACCTCTGAAATAAAACTTTCAAAAATAATTATCTGTATTCAAATCG